>DWMF01001918.1:0-10717 GCA_018244815.1 Parelbella polyzona | reverse complement strand
AACTAAGAGAAGGGGCAGTGATGTCGAGTATCTCCCCGGTGGCATAACGGCTCTATGGGCCGGTGTGCAGCAGAGCGATCATGCCAGCGCTGGGGTGGGCATTATACTGTCCTCTCGCTCGGTCTCTGGAGTGAAAGATTATGATTTATTTGGTCCGCATAAAGCTGGGCGTCACTAGAGTGTTTTTGGTAGCAGCTTATGCGCGTTTAGCTCAGTGGCGACCCAACATCTGGAGACTTATGTGTAAGCACGTTAAGTGTAGGCACGCGATTATGCGATCGTTGACCTGGGTCAGAGAGTTTTCTGCGGTTTTGTGATTTGGAAAAGGCATTTGCATTTGACAGGGTAGTATGGAAAGAGCTTTGGGACATTATACCAGAATACGAGGTAAGCGGTAACGTGCTGCGAGTTGTGCAGTGCGTGCGTGAACTGTCAAGCATGTGTGCGGGTGGATGGTAGCATGCCACCCTGGTTTGACGTCAGTATCAGCGTCAGACAGCGATGCATCATGTCAGCCAGACTGTTTATCGCGTATCTAGACAAATGCCTCCAGAGATTACGGTATATGAATGTGGGAGTACGTAAGGGTGACCTAGTGATAAACTGTCTGCTCTACGCAGACGATGCAATATTAATTGGCTAAACACCAGCTGAGCTTCAAGCACTGGTCAGAGCTATGAGAAATGAATGTATGAAAAAGGGTTTACATTTGAATGTAAACAAGACTAAAGTAGAGTGAGACTAAGTCTTTGAAAGAAATACCTTGAGAACCTCTACAAGGGTAATGGTTGATCATGTAGTGCTGGACTAAGTGGATAAGATTGTATATCTTTCAGCAGGTATGGTAGATACACCGCTAATATAGAGAGAAGAGTGAATGCTGGATATAGTGTGAATGGATCGTTGTCTAAGCTACTGAGCTGACATCTTCTGAACAGAGAGTTCGACTGGCCATACATAACTCTGTGCTTACTCCAACGCTAGTATATGGGGGCGAGAGCTGGATTTATAAGAAAAGGGATGAAAACAGAATAAACGCGCTCGAGATGAGGTCACTTCGTCACACATTCGGCCTGACACTCGCCGACCGCGTTCTTAATTCTGATGTAAAGATACTTTGTATGAAAGAGAGCATTGGTGTAAAAATGAAAAATGTCAGGCTCCGATGGTTCGGACATGTTGAAAGAATGCTTAATGAAAGAATGAGGAGGCAGATATACAACGCGAATGTTGATGGACGCAGGTGCCGAGGGCGACCAAGGCTCACCTAATATGGACCAAATAGGTCATGTTCTGACTGATGGGGGAGTTAGAAGTTCCAAAATCGTCGTGCGTGTTTGAAGAGATTAATAAATATGGAAGAAACACGGCAGGTATGCAAGGATAGTGATATTTGGCATTCCGTGCTCTCTGCCTACCCAGAAAGGGTATTGGCGTGAAGATATGTATGTATGGAAGTGTATTAACTTTCGCCTTAAATATATTTAGTACGAATTATTACCGTAGTTCTTGAATGTATACATTATGTTTTATCAAATTACTGAAACGTTAAAGCTTAAAATTTAATTTCATCTCAACCGTCAGTCCACGTCATTGGTTCTTCAAAGAATTTAATCAATAGCTAGTAGATCGTTTTATGTTATTTAGCTAAACTTGATTCATTAAATACCTATTGATTTGGCCCCACTGCCGCACACTTACAGCTGGCTGTTCATTTTAAAAAAGTAAAATCGGAGCCAGAGACAGTCTCCGCCACGGCACCGAAGCATTCGACGGGAGCTCAAGAAGAAGGACCTCATATAGGTCTGAAATTAGTCGGACTAACCCGAAAAATATATGTAAGTTAAGGCGGTCTATATACATGGTTTAATATACATTAATGAATTACTAAATCGAATTGAAAATCATAACTGTTACATACCCGAGCTCTATGGTAAGAGTGTAACAGTAAAGTGAATAGCCTGTACAAGCCTCTAGTTCCGGCCGTCGCCGGTTGTAGGTTTCCCCAAATCTCTCTGTATCGCATTGGTTGCCCGAGCGTGACACAATCTAAAAATGTAAATGTCTTGTGTTCGAATATTATACACTTTGAAAGTCTTAAATGCCTTTATCAGCAGAAATACACCAAGTGGTAGCCAATATGGGAAAAAATTAGGTTTGGTATTCCATGAAATAAATCTGTGTAAATCAATAAAAATATCCAACCGTTTGTCTTGCTTATTCAGAAACAAATTTAATCATTGTTGAAAATAAAAATATTAGTCGGCTTTGATAAGAAGATGACATGAAGCACTTGAGACATTACGCTATTTTCGTTAGTTATTAATTACTGAATTAGTGGTGAATTTCAACAAATAAGCCACTCCGATAGATTATGCTTTAAATTAAATAAAGTACTCGAGTCACCGATTAAAGGAACAACATTGAATCATTTATTCCAATATCTATTTTGGCGGTACATTTGCATTAAGACAAATAATACAATTGAGACCGGTAGTAGACTGGTAGTAATTTAATTTTTTTAGCCCCCGAATGCTGATTGGAGGAGCCAGATCGCATCGTGAAGCACAGGGTTAGTTAAATTGCTGGTCACAGTATAGTTAGTGGTGCCATTCAGACCCTTGTATAGAATTCAGTGTTCAGTAATTACAGGCAGTGGCGTTATTTTGTTAATTCCACCTCTATTACGAGCCAAATTTAGTGTTTAGATTGGATTTAGACGACCTTTTGCTACTAGCTGCAGCGGTAACGAGTAACTAGGAACAGAAATTTTAAAAAAGTGCACCGCTTTTAAATCATCATCATCGTTTTTATCATTCTACTGTTGGACACGGGTATCCTTTAAGAAGGTGAAAAATTATGTCCAGTAACTAAGTGACCGAGTGAGGTTTAGCAGAATTTAACCATGGTATTGTAAAAACAAATAAAACCCTATTTAAATACAAACGACAGACCTAAATTTTTGTTTCACAATCGGACCGGATAAGGATTCCCCGATGAACAGATATAAGACACCAGTAATATATCAGAGGCTAATACTACTCTAAATGCATACCACACACCCATAGACCATAGACAGAACGACAGCATGGGGCAGGGATAAAGAACGGAGAAGAATATGAGTACAATTTAATGGTTAAACAGAAAATATCTTCAAAAAAGGACTATGGAGTAAAGTCGAATAGCTGGACCGTTTTCTTGACGTTTTCTAATAGATGAATATAGTGCGTTGCCAGGGGAACTATTACCTGTTGTAATCTACTTTCGTTTATTTTCTATTCTATTAGAAAAAATAAGTGTCCTCATTATCATGATCGGCAAAACGGTGAAGGCCGTAGACGAAAACGCTGGCCAAATGGCAGACAGAAAACAAGTATATTGTCATCATCAGCGTATCTACGTCTACTACTGGATATAGGCCTCCCTTTAGGGATTTTCGCCCATAATTCACCAGATATTATATTGTACTATTGTATATGAATACAAAATGTAACTACTGATTTGGAATGTAACTACTAATGTAACAAATTCGAAGTAATATATTTAATGAGTATCAATTACGGTGTGGACACAAATTTTCGGTTGCTAAAAGACATTGTATCGCTTTTCGCGAGTTCGCTGGCAGTGGAACAAATGTGTTAGAGACATCCCTGTTTCTAACTAAACCAATAACAATTAATACTGGATAGCTTTTTGGCATTATCTTCGGATGGGACGTGAATATAAATGTATTGCTATGGGTACGAATGAGAGTAAAGTAAGATTATTTCAGATAATAAAAGTTGAAATTCACCGTATGTAACGCTCGTTCTCCGTAACTTTCTCTCTGTGAGTGAATTGGGTTTTAGTGAAATGAAATGAATTGTTCACTTCCTGTATATAGACCGGGGATCTTATTAGGACGCAAAATAGCACATTGTTCACATGGCAATGGTGTAGTTTAATTCAAATAAAACTACATTACTTTATAAGAAACACAACAATCCTTCTATGAATATTTTCAGTTAATGCAGCTTGACTCGTAGCCTGCTTACCGATACCTAAAAATGTGATTTTAAACAAGCAGAAAATGTTTCTAAATAAAATATAACGTAAGTCTTGCGTAAATAATATCAATAATGAAATCCTGGTAGCTGTGTGGTAAATGCTTTTGATAGATTTAGCAATTTAGTTATCTGTGAAGTATTAATTCCGCTGGCGAGCCGTATTTCGAGCCGGCACACACTACTGGAATAACTAAACGCAGTCTGATAAATCCGTGCAATAGTCGCGGCGGCGGGCGTCGTGACGCGCGTTGGACCGGCGCGGGCGATACGAATGAGTCCCGCGAGGCGGAACCTTTCACACTGCTACTATTAGAAACTTATGGGATACAGTGATATATCGAGAACAGAATATTGTTATCGATTTTTGTGTGCTTTATTTTTTCCTACTCGTACATATGTATTAAGGGCTACGTTGTCCACGTAAGTCTCAAAGTCCCAAAGTCAGTATATGTTTATGTGAGATTTTTATGAGATTTTGCTGCACCAGTATAATAGAACACGTAGCGCAGTGGCCACGTTGTCGTAATGTCGATATTTTGCACTACTCTATACGAAGCCTCCTTGACCGTCTTCACTTCATCAGTTTAAATACAACCTCGTAAAACACGTACTTACATATCATGCTTCGGAGCTGAGCTAAGTACTTTTAATAACCGCTGCTGCATGTGATCTGAACTTTGTAAATGAATTCTCCACTTTTGGAGAGATTACTTGAAAATGCTTTAAAACTAAACAGCTCTTTGGATCTTTTAGGAATGTATTAATTGCATATTTCGGTGTATGTAGAGTTATTTCGGAACTTTTACAATCATCTCGTGAAGTAAATTTTTCTAGTTCTGAAGATCATCCAGTTTAATTTTAAATATTTCGCGACGAATTATCTAATAATAATAATAATAAATAATTATTATTTTAAATGTATCGCGCGACGAACCATATGGGCATCACCTAATTTTAAACACATATCAAGCGATTCATAATATTGTTTCGACTATTTGTCCTTAACCAATAATAGTGTGAATGTATCTACTGTCGCCATTTCATCGAGTTACGCACGTTCTTACATATCTTCAACGAGCACAGACCGACGCCTCGACAATCCAACTCCACCCAAATGATCTCTAGCACCATTATTGCGCCAAATGATTTTCGTGTCATTTCATCGCACCATTTTCGTAGCCGACTTATTAATCACTGAAGTTTTCTTACAAAAACGGCGCAGAGCACTACGTACGTTGTGTAAAGCCAAACATGCGCTGAAACACGATATGTTCGTAATACTATACACCGCGAAAATCTCTTATGAATCCAGCCCGCGCCGATCGGCAGAGGCAGAAGAGGGAAAAAGTTCTTTCATGTATCGGACGAGCGCTCGCAATTCAGTGGCTTTCGTGAACAGAAAACGATACCGTAGCTTACGACATAGCGATCATTGTCGCTTTGTAAATAACTTAGTGTTTTGGTATTGTCCTTATTCTATTATTTCCGATGCTTATCATTAAAGTGAGAGATTATAGAGCGGCTTTCGAATCCATTTCATGCTCCATTTTAAGACACTCAGTGATTGTACGTAAAGAGAACTAAAAGTAGTCGAACGTAATAACACACGTAATACAAACTATATGGGCTGCAACGACTGACACCGACACTAGCTCTAGCCCCACAGTATTGTTACCACTCGTTCAATGCTCTCTTTACATAAAAAACCCTCATCAATCCGTATACCTATAGCTATATTTTCGTAAAATAATTTTCAACTGTTATACATTCACTAAACTGGAGACGAAAATATTGCTTTTATAAAATCTTACACGTAATTTGTGTCGAGTTCACTAGAATATCTGTCTCTTTGATCTTTGCCTAGTAGGCATTGGCCGGCAATACCTGAGGGCTGTAAATAAGACCGAATAAAGTCATTCCAATGTGTACTTAGTGATCTATTATGGATCAGGTATTTGGTATTTAGAACAGATAATATATTATACAAACATTATCGAGCTAATCATTTTGTAGCGATCATGGAATTATTAGTTGATAGAGGGCGGGACAGCGAGAAAACACAGGTCTGGCCGATCGTCGGGAGCGCTCCGCGGTGGGATCGATTGTTGCCTGTTCCGTACATAATTAAACAACCTTGCAATAGCTACGTGACGTGTGCCGCGATTAGACTCGACCCGTAGTCGTCGTAATATACATTCGTACTTTAAACACAGAGCTGAACACAACGTCCGAGGTCGGTAATAAAATAAACTGCATAATACACAATGTGATCGATATTCTATACTAAATAACGGAAGCAATAAAAATTACACGACAATGAATTAAATTAATAAAATATCAAGAAAGAAACGCCATTAGTAGTACATATAAACTTATTGTACGTTTTATACATATTTTAAGTTAAGAAGTCCAGTGCTAAGGTTGTACCTGTTAGGAGTCGCTGGCGCCCCTGACTGGAGCGCGTCAGGCAGCAGCCCGCAGCGGGCAGCGGGCAGTTATTTACCCTCTTATTGCGTTCCCGGCGATCTTCGCAGCCATTACACGAATAGCTCAAGTAATGCGACGGATACAGAACAAAATGGAACGTTATTCTTTGTAGGAAGTGTGTGTAATATTAAACAGTAATGAGACCCCGTGCAGCGGGTGGGGCGAGGTTATCATCACAGAACGATAGGTCGTGTGAAGAGGTGTTAAAATATTAATATATCTTATTGTATCAGAAGACGTTTTCAAAAACTTTATAATAAATTCTCGAGCTATTGTATTTCTAAAGACGGACAGATTTTTAGTTAAGCTGGAGCTTAACTAGCGGGCACCATAACGCGTCAATGCCAAGTCCAGTACTAAACCTATTGCTCCTGCGATTATGTGTGTAACATAATATATATATGATAAGTCACAAGAAGAACGAATATCGATTGCAGTTATGTTATAACAAATCCGTGGAACTGAAACAAATCTCGTGCGTTTCGGACAATGAAAAAGTTGGAGTTTAAAATGAACAGCCGGTTTGACAGTTATAGCAGCGATTGGCATTTCCAGGCGGCTAGCGTTGTGACGTCACAGCGACGTATGCGACTACTGAAGCCCGCCACTCGCCTAAAACAATAGTTTTATTTGACTGCGCCTGTTACAGCACGCTTTAGCTTCGAGCTTTGGTTAGATATTCGTGGGTTTTTGTTTAATTCACTTTCTATTTTTGTGCTTATTTTTGTATTTTATATTTGTGTTTATGTATATTTTCTATCCAATCGGACCGCATATTTATTGAGGAATGTAATAAGGAGACCATTGCGTCATTCCAATAAATATGTACGTACGATTGTAAATATGTACGGATGTAATAGCACTCATTGATACGATTCCTAGTCTGCTTGTCGCGGTCCTGGGTTTGATAGCATCTGTTGTCGCGCCGCAGTCCGGTTGCAACTGATTTCTAATTAGCTTACATTGCTATTTAAGTTTCCCAACAGCCATTGCAATTACTCCAGCTATGATCAACATCTCTCGCGAGTAACTCGTCCTGTACGGTCATTCGCATGAACCGTGTACCTACCTAAGGACGCTAGTTTTTGACACCCAGCGACGGGAAATCCTTACGTGACGCGCATGACGGCCCGCTCGGCTGGTTATTCACAAACCCGCTCAGAAAGGTTATAATTTTTGACCCCTATCACAAATTGTTCGATTGTCCATATTTATTCCACTCAAACATTGTCTGACATGCAATTTTCATTTCAACCTCGCGTTATTGGCTCTCTCGTGTCACTCGCTCGCTTCAAATATTTACATGACAGAAATACTATATTTAGTTTTGTAAATCCAGTAACGTATGTATATCAGTGAATAACTCTGAGAGGACACTTGCTTCGTCAGTTTAGTAGTGGGAAGCTTTACTGCTGAATGACAAGTCCTGGATACAATCCTCGGAACGGGTATAACGGTTTTACTGGTTGGAAATTGCTAAGAGTAACCGGGAATCTGAAATTAATAGGCTCATCCCATATTCCATAGTGGAGCGTATAAAATGACAGATGAAATGTGGGAGTACTACACTCTTCTGCCTACGCTTTGGGGGCAATACGGGTGTGATATCATGTTATGTTGGGGAGAAATAAGCGCTTTGCATACCACGTCTGCAACGGTGCTAGCGTAACAATTTTCAGCTACGGTAATTTTCAGGCCGTAACTGCGTACCTATGGTGTTCTGATTTTAAATTTTGGAGACTTAAAGATTTACCTAACCACTTCGAATTACTAGCCTGCTAAAAAAAAGTACTTCGTTTAATTTATGATAAGAAAGACTACGGCCTTAACCCTCTCAATATGAGAGGAGACCCATATTCCAACAGTGGAATGAAAAATGGGTCGATTATTATCATTATTATTTAATATTATTACTGGTATCATACATTAGTATTATTATTGTCATTATTTTTTCTTAATTTCAATTCTCGATTGTTGTTTCAACATAATTTGTTCAAAATCAAATTCAATGCTTTTGGTCACTGTTTATTTTAACTTAATTAATTGGTTTATTAACTTTTACTAATTTATGGCTGTTCTCAATGATACATATATGTATATTTCTTGTTATTTATTTACTCACAATTTGTTTTATCAATGGTATTTGTAACTTTAATTATTTTAGTTGTTTCAATTATGTCTTGTTCATGTAGTTTGCACCTATAATTAAGTGTTATTCTAGTACCTGTATTTTATATTGAGAACTCGTATCAGTGTTCACGTTGTTGGTGAACGTTATTAAATAAATAAGAAGACTCCGACCGTGTGCCGCCTGTAATAAACTTGAGCTCACTAGTCGTATCTGGACAGGTGTGGGCGGAGCGTACACTTCATTAAGCGTAACCATTCGGTGATCACTTCCGGTTTTTACCCTATTGATCACAGAGACATCTTCTATACTTATAATAAATCTGTAGAGAGGTATGTCTATCTGTCTGTTTAACCGTTATAGAAATAAAAACTACTCGACGGATTTTAACGAAACTTAGTACAATTATTTTCCATACTCCTGAGCTGGTTATAGTACATTTGTCATCACGCTACAATCAATAGGAGCAGAGCAGTGAAGGGAAATGTTGGGAACCAGGACCTCCCGATCGGCAGTCGCGCTTGCAACCGCTCGACCAACGAGTTTAAATTAACATATTTACTGTAAACTGCTTTCCCAGGCAGAACGACGTCTGCCGGGTCCGCTAGTAGGGAAAAATATCATAGAAATAATTGGGAAAAAAGGCAACAACCATTGATAGAATGTTATCAATCTCACCAACAGTCATCCGTGACAAACACATGCTGTCAGAGAAAGAAATTAAAGTTTGCTGTCAAGTTGTTAACATAAAAGCGACAATGGCATATCAGGAACGACTTGATCGACGACAAGAGACCAGCGGAGCAAGGAAAAGAGAAATTCTTCAAGCAGTGCAGCAACCATTTCATGAATATCATGCATTGATCAAGCCCGGTCAGCCGCTCGAGACGGCTTTGGAACGCAGGATCACTACAAAGCCGTTAGTATTTATTTCGTTATGTTCGTAATATAATAAATAAAGTTTTATTGAAAGGAACAGGGCTTTAATTGATTGTTAGGCGGTACGAAGTTCGCCGGGGGATCTAGTTATAGATAAAGGACAACATTTTATATACATATAAATACAAAATAATATTGTTTATTAGTAGCAATCTGATAAACTTTAACAGGATTTATAAAAAAATACATATCTCTGTGACCGAACAATAGCACATTACTATGTATGAAGCCATTTATAGCCTAGTTTAGCGTGCGTCTTTTGGTGACTGATACAAATTTGTTTTGGAAATAGTTCATTCTAACTACCTTGTTGGGCGAGCGGTTGCAAGCGCGACTGCCGATTGGTACATCGTAGGTTCAAATCCCGGGTGGAGACTGTCTGCCTCTACCTACCCCTTTGGGGATTACAGGTGTGACGTTACGTTTTATTGGTAATAAGAAAATAATCGCTTTTTAATGAATGCTTGTAAAAATATTTGTCCTATTACGAGTATAACAGAAAAGCAATTTGTAACATTTTTGTTTCATTGTTTTTACATTTGAATGTTCAATAAGGCTTGGATAAACTTACCTTTAGTCCTAACTGTCTCATTTCTCGTTCACGCGATGTCTCCAATGATTCCGTGTACTCTGGTAGAACCTAAAATAAATAAAATAAAATAAAAATCAGTTTAACGATCCAACAATTTCTTAGTTACATATAGTGGGATCTCTCCCGGTAAGTTTATGTAAACCTGTATTGGGAGACTCCCCTCTTCCTCATGTGTGGTGTTTATGAGCAATTATAGGATTTTAAAATTAGATAAAATAGATAAATAATTAAATAATGTTGTATAAAATAAATTAATTAAAATAAATAAATAAATAACAAAATAGATAGATAGATAAATAAAATATATAGGTTACATATGTAAATTAACGTCAACACAAAATTTTAAAATAAAATATTTTAATAAACTATTATAATAAGATGGATTCTGTATCCTCATAGTTAAGGGTTTTTAACCATGACGTTACCTTAGATTTGCATGCTGTGTAAGAGACATTGTATATATTTAAGTATCTATTTACTTTGTTGTATATTTTAATAGACTGTGCAAAAAATTGTTTAGATGCC
>DWMF01001917.1:0-10717 GCA_018244815.1 Parelbella polyzona | reverse complement strand
TGGGGTGTTTGATATTTTAAATATTACAATCATTCCATTGGCAACAATCTATGAGAGGATAGTTATGAACCATAGTAAAATGCACCCCACTGTTGGTGCTGATGAGAAATTTTCAAAATTCTCTGATTGTAAATCTTTATATGACAATATAAATGACAGTGTTTACCTGAACAGAAACAAGTAATACAATTTAAACAGCATGATTTTCTAAATCATGTACATAATAATAGAGGCATGGAAATTATTACAATATATTTTACTTATCATTGTGAATGTATAATGAGTATGAGGCCTTTTCTATATGTATTTTTATGACAAATGAATATAATTGAAACAGGGTACCAAAAATGGAATATAAATTATGTTATTATTACATTACGATGTCAAGTTTCTTACAAAGTGGGCAGTGAGTACTGAGTATAAAATATCTTTATTCTCAAAGACCAAATGTGTCTAGTATGTCATCATTCTCCTCATACACAAACACACAGGCGTCAGTATTACAGATATATTAAATTGAAGCAAACATGCGATAAATAATTACGGCAAAATTTTCAAGAAGAATATAAAATGTAAGATGACTAATATATAAAATTACTCACCTTATTCAATATGCAAGTTTTGATATGGTATGAATGATGTTCAACACAATATGACAACAGTTCTAGTACCAAGCCTAACAGCTGTACTGTGTGATAATCTTCTTTTAGGGGTTTTTCACCTGTTGTGTTCTGAAGTAAAGGAGCTGAAACAATTGGATCTGTTACTATTAATATATTATACATATATGAAGTTTATCAGAATCTCTGACTTGAAAGACAAATGTCTATCTTGCTTTTAAATTAAATGGGTAAATTTCATATTTCTTTGTTTATTTGTTTGGCTACAAATGTACTTTATACTTGATATATATGTCATATCAATTATGACACAGATAAAAACCCTACACACAGATAGTCAAATGTACAATCTAATACCTATTAATGTTTGTATACTATGTTTGTAGAAGAAATTCAGAAAGTCTGATTTTTCACTCTTGTTCACAGATGCAAGCATACTCTCAGGGTCGAGCAGAATGCGCATAACACCCATGAGCTGCACAGCACCACCAAGCTCTGGATCTCTATCTCTTAGCATCTGTTCTATTACTATGTTTAACAACATTTGATCCTGAAAAGAAAAAACAAATTTTTATTTGAACTCCTACACTTATTTTATATGCAAAACTGCTATGTTTTCAAGGTTGCAAAATGGATAGAAGTAGAGAGAGGTATAAACATAGAGTGATCATGTTTTTATTGGCATCAATGCATCTAAGGCTAACTTGAAGAAGTAATATTTTCAGCAGGCACTACAAATTAAAGGAGAAACAATTATATTCATATTTCATTCCTCATGTCTCTACCATCTCACTGATTCACCATCATGAAGGCATCCACCAGTTGGCTGATCCCCAAACCCAGACATGAGACATTTTTTACTATTAAAATCGATGTGATGATGATAGAAAAAAAATTATAAATGCTATGTGACAGTAGATAACAATAAAATGTTTTAATGTTGAACCACTCAAGTAAATATTACAGCAAAAGAAATAAATAACCACATTTCTCAAATGTTATTATTAAAAGAATCTACAAGCATTTGAGAATATTTCTCATGTATAATGGTTAAAAGACCTGATATACCATAAAGATATAGATTGTAAGAATAGTATCTGTGTTCTCTGTGAAAGAGGGTATTTTTAATAGTGGTCTTTTGTTGTCTTCACATAAAGTTATTATATATTATGTAATAAACACAAGGCTACTTACTCTTTAAGTAAGTACTGTGCATATCTTCTCTTTGATGCTTGAACACTTAATAAAACAATTGAGTAGGTATCGAGATAAAACCTGAACAGCTGCATTCTATTAATATCCCATTACTGGGCTGGGCTCAGTCCCCATAACTGGTGGAGCCCTGGCGCTTCTCCACCACACTTCTCCAGTGTAGATTGGTGGAGAATAGGGTTAGTGGCCAACCCATCTGTCGGAAGTTATTTAAACTGCCGTAAAGACATTTAACAAGGTTCAAAAACTGTACCCTAACAATAACAATTTGAAGAAATAACTGAAAATGCCTTTGATATTCAACATAAAAACATTGCCAATAGCTTTCATATATCTAAAGAATTGAACACTTATTGTTAGCATAACTTAATGAAGAAGCATTTCAAAATATATAAATTTTTTGTCATAAATTTTGGTTGAAAGCTTGCTGATACCACTATGTTGATGAAATATTATTTGGGAGGAAAGTGCATTATTAGATATTTTCTCTAAATTTATTTAACTCCTCAAAAGACTCAAAAAAGTTTAATTACTGATCCATGTTCATGACATACATGATTTGATCCATGTTTATAACATACATGATTTGTATCAGCAACTAAGTGTCACTTAAGAGATAAAAAGTTAGCCAACACCAACACATATTAGTCATTTATATGAATAAACATGACCAACTCAGAGAAAGACTGGGTATAGTTCTAACACTACTTTAACTTAGAGAAATAACATCAAATTTCATAAAAGTGTAAGCAGTCATGAAATGTTTTTAAAAATAAAAATAACTTACCTCTTCTGTGTTATTTGCTTGCTGTAAAGTATAATCTCTTACAACAGAAGGTGAAAATTCAACAATATATGTCAGTATATCTATAGATGCAGTCTTGGTCTTCTGGTCATCTATACTTAGAGTTATTTCTAATGCTGGCAGGATCCCCAATGAAACTAATGTTTTGTAAAAGGCATCTTTGTCTTGAGGTTGCAAGTTTTGTGAAAAATTACAAAACTCTTTTAAAAATAGAACTAAGTCTCTTCTTTTACTGTCACCTGTGTTATCATCCATAAGCAACTTAAATAAATCTGTTAAAAACTTCTCATCTTCTTCTATAATTTTCACTATTTCTACTTTATTGAAAAATATAAAACTTGACAATGTGCTTAGCAAATTGTCTTCGAAAACTGTAGGGGTAGGTAAAACAATGTCTTGTATATACTGTACTCTATATGTTTGATGTATTTTCGCAAGTAAATCTTGATTTTTTATAGGAATGGCTTCTCGGAATTTTGCTAATTCTCTTAGATACTCTCTGTGTTTTTTGGGCTGTGGCAAACTAGGATCATACTCAAGACAGCCAACAACATCAAATATAGTATCATCAGCAAACATTGTGTCAAACAAATTGTTCTTATTCAGAAGAAATATACTTTTGAATATCTCATAGAGATGATGCAGGCCTTCTATATTCTCAATATCTTCACACATGTGAAAAAGATTTAGCAACTTTTTGATATAGTGTTGAGTCTCTAGTGCTGCAGCTAATTTGTCCTTTCGAGCTGGTGATACCAAACAGCTATTGACAAGTTCACTAATGTCCTCCAGCCTTCCCATTTCACAAGCAGGTAGCTCCACAGGCTGAACACTATCTGACATTTCATCAAATCTTTCATCTTCTGATTCCTCGACAATGTCTTGTGTGATTTCAACAGATGGATCTTTCCCCTGGACCTAAAATAATTAATTAAAGTAATGAAATTTGTAACACAATACAGTCAAAACTTGATTACCTGGCCCTCAGCAATCTGAATTCATGATTATCCAGACTACCAACCCCGAGCAGATAAGATGCAGTATTTTTAATAATTTAAGAAAATATGACATCATCATTGTCAATCATTGTGTTTTGATAATAAGTGTAATTTATTTTTGGTGTTTTCAATAATTACCTAACATTATGTATTATGCTACGACCTGAAAACCACTTTTCTTCACACATTCAATTTTCTGGATTTATAATTACCCAAATACCCAATAACAACAATTAGTCCGGTTGATTGAGTCACTACTGTATATTGAACACCATTTTATAACCCAACATGAAGTCAAGATAAACACATTTATATTATACCAGCCAATACCATTGGTTTCAGCTGGGTTGTTTTTATAATTTATAATATACCTCAGGTACAGAGATAAAAACAGGAAGTATGAAAAGCTTTGCTAAGCTTACTAATAACAAAATATTGCAGTTAAAACTTTAGCAGTTTTACAGTGAATGAAGGTATCATAATGACTTGTTTTAAAGATAATAATTAAGAAAGTATCTCAGAAGTAAAACTAAAAAAACATTAAAATCTCTCCAGTAGTTTTTTTGATGTGTATACAATGGCAGATCTCTATCTGCCAATTTATATAAATATTAAATGGGTTATATTTACTCATCAAAAGAACCTTGACAATAGGTACTAGTTGGTATACATACATATATAATAGAAATTTAGTAAATAGATTATACACTCATATATATATTTACCTGACAAATTTTTTCCCATATTTCATCGCAGCCAGCTTTTTCTTGAAAACTTAAGGCTAAATCAAAGTTGTCCCCTTCTGACCAAACTATCAATGTGTCCTGCTGTTTCTGATAGGCTGTGTCTGGTTGTATTTTACTCTCCAAAAGGAGGGAACCGTCGGATTCTGCCCTTACTAATAGCGAAGTACCTTTCAACCTCTCCACGTAACATGACGACACATGTCCTGTCCCTCTGTCGTCCCATTGCCTGTCAGCGTTCAGAGCATAAAGCTTTACTCTTCGTCGTGTGTCGGTCATTATAGTCAACGTAAATGTGACTATATACTCAAAATAATAAACCAATTCTTACGGCGCTACACTTATGCACCTAATTGATAATTTATTTAACTCCCATTTGTATGAAAACATAAGCACTTCTGCAACAAAAAAACATATATTATTTTACGATACATCGCAGAACACTCACTCTGGTTTTGTAATTACCGTAATTGCATTCCGTCTTCGGTATAACAAGATCTGAATTCTGAAACCACACTTACGATGTCAAAACACACGAATTTATCGCCTATTTATGTAATTATTACACCGATTGTTACTTTAATGAATATCAAAAAGGTTTCTTTCCAATTTAGTATGACAATGGGTCACTAAATTATCGGGAATCACAAACAAAACAATACAATCTAAAAACCTTTCACTACACTGTAAATCCAAGTGATTCAAGTCAAACTTGTATATTGTTCATGTAAATAAACCGTAAATCCTCCAACAGCGTGATATTTACCGGATTACACATTATAGAATCGTCAAATTGACGTACCTTCAAAATACTACAACATCAGAAATCGCCATATTGGATTCACAACAACGCTTCGAAAATAGGGGTTCTCAAATCAACAGCTATTTGGCGGCAAATTTTAAGTTCAGTTTTCAAAATTAATAAACCCTCATAGAACTACAAATATTAATCATGACGATGAAAGAAGGGTTTAACGATTAATTTCAGATTAGTTATATAAATATGAAATAATATTAGTGTGATAGGGTTGATTAAAACTAAAGTTACCTACAACATAAAATCGATGCTGTCCTTACTGCCTACCCGATTATCGATAATTTATTATCGACAGCCACTATCAAGGCCAGACCAATAAATTTTTTTTATATTAGAAATTAAGACCAATACAAAAAGAAATATAGATTTTTGAAAGTGCTATTTTATAGCTAATAAATAAATAAATCTTTTGAAAGGCCATTAAAATACTACCCCATAAAAATTAATGTAACAAATAGGTACATCACGAAGATACCTTTCTAGGGATCATTTTAAAAATTCATATAATAAAAAAATTATTAAAGTAACAATTCATTTTTTAGATTTTAAAACAAATTGTGGTACATTTTCAATGGTTGGCTCTCGAATCAAGTATAAATAAATAAGTAGGTGTTCCAAAGGCGAATGCTAAAAGTGGCCGTTACCCAAATTTGTAGCTATTACAATAACATATTGTTTTCAACTTTGTCATATACTTAGATAAATTTACAAGCTACTCCACTTATGAATTTTAGTACATACGACATGTTTTAGACATGATTTTACTACCATTACGTCATTTGTTGCCAATTATAGGAAATAGCATTTACATACTTATTTTTTATATACAGCACACTATCCCTATTTAACATGAAGTCTAAATGCAATACATTTTTTTTATTTAACAAATAATTACGTCTATAATGTGACGCGCTACAATCGGTATAATTACATAATAAAAAATGAATTTAGATTTAAATTCAAAACAATTTTCTGATTTCTGAACGTAAGCGCTTTCGGCTACCACTTGCTGTATGTTTTCTATCTATTCTGTAGTGTCTGTCATTCGACTTGATGTTATTGAATAAAAGTTTGTGTTGTATAAACTACAATATTGTGGATATTTAAGTAACTTATTGTTTCAGTAATAAACATACATGTGATATTGATTAAGATTATAAAGACTTTTCTGGGAAAATGCGCCGTGCTTCAGCAGAACACTAACGTGAGCTTTGTACATCGTAATCGAAAAAAAATACGCTAAATCTTTGTTTTACAATTAATTATTACAGTGCAATTTGTCTATAATGTTTTGAGATTTTTTTTCGCGGTATTATTACCTTCTCAGAATGGAATATATAGTTATAACCAGAACAAGAACATTAAATTCTCAGTTTGACAGGTGTCATTAGGATTGTCAATGTATGAAAAGCGTTTATCTTACAAATAATCAAAATAATACGTATTTTACTGTGACTAACAACATAGTAGTTACGTATTAACGTCAATTCTAAAGCCATTTATCCTTTTCAGAATGAAGCAAAGGGACCAAAATGATTTTGTTGCATTTCCCAATAACAGTTATTTGTATCGTTAGATCGTAAAATGACCACAGTATGTCGTATTTGAGTACATCAGAAAATGTGGGGTGAGCAGTTTATTATTATATCACAATGCGCAGATATCATATTAATTGCTCTGATGTTTATAAGAGCGAACTTCTATTGCAAGTCATACAAAGACAATTCAGTGTTTATTTATTTATTGTTCCTTCAGTTTCAGCGGTATTCCCCAAACTATACCAGATACGAGTTGTGCGACACAGTATAAGATGGCTGTGGAGGGTGTGTCGGGGGGCTGCAGTAGTGAAGTAAACATGTTCATACATGACAGTTCAGGAGACGAACAAACATACATCCCACACCTCAGCGATAACTTCTTCCATACCAAATTTAAAATAGATCCAAGTGAGCTGTATACATTTAATGATACCGATGTAATTGCTAATGAAATAACCGTAAGTCATACAGAAGACAATTTTATTTTTCCTGAAACCATCGAGAACAAAATCAAACTGTGTCAAAGTCCAGTGAAGGAGATAGATATTGTCAGCGGAATGAGTAATGGAGATATTCATGATGTAATTAAAAAGGAGGTGATCACAAATGGTCATTATTCCCCCCATCAAAGAATCAATGCTGCCATCCATAAAGAAGTTAAAATTACAAATGCCAAAGTACAGAAAGCAAAGAGTCAAAGTCAGAAGGAGATAGGGCAAACAAATGATACAGAAGCTCGGCGAGCAAGTGTTCATGGTTCCAAAGTACAGAATAACACTGCCATTTCAAATTCTCAGATTGGTAAACTCAGTATTAATAATGCAAATACTAATAATGTTAAATCTACATCAGTCACCAAGGCTACTTCAGGGTTGGAAACATTTTTGGATGTTTTTAAGAGAGAACAGGGAGTTAACGAGTCTCAAACTCAAATGGTGTGTCTGGAGCAAACTTCTGCAACTCCAATAAAAGTACCCATAGCAGCCCCGAAAAAAGTGCCTCCAAGTAAATATGAATTTTTTCTATTGTTTTAGATATTATTTTTTGGTCTTGAAATGAAATTGTAGAGATAATTTCATGATTCTGATATCTGACCATTCTTGTACTATAACTCTGTTTACAATTACATATATTTTTGTAATTCAAACCTATTTGTTTGGAGATTACGGTTGTGAAGTCACTTTTTTATTAATTTAGGTTTGTGAAATAGCTCTTGTACAATGTAGCAAGCTATGGCTTTCACCAATCTCACTCTGTGAGAAGATCTGTCTCTAAAAGTGGGATGAACTGTTGATGGTGATGAGTTCTGGTGTTAGTAAAACCTGCAGATTTCTAAATATGACTGATAATTATATGTGTATGATTAAACACAGTATAAGTAGCATACACAGAATACAACAGGATTCCATACAAATCATTTTGATTCCCCTAAGTTCTACATTTCTATTTTTATTATGAGAACTTTACAATTTAGTTGCGATACATGAACTTTATGCCATACTTAAATTAACATACAAGTTTGGTTTTTAGTTTCTCAGTAAAATAATACAAAAAAACTTTTAGTGATTATTTTTTGTTCCCCTCTGTAAAACTGGTAATGACAGCATGTACACTCTAATAAAAAAAAATCAGAGACATTTCCCTTTCATGCTTTAAAATTTAAGCGCCTGTAATCCCTGAAGGGGTAGGCAGAACAGTTTAGTACACTCCCACATTTCACCAGTTATTTTTACGTCCCATGGAGTAAGTGGTGAGCCTAATGAATAACTCTAGCATTCTCAAGTTAACTATCGCACTTATTAATCATTTTCTTCATGTTACTGTATCCAATGTTATATGATATGTACTCAGTTACAAAACAATGTGCTGAGAAAGAGCATTGTCTGGGTTTTCTTATTTAAATTCATAATAGCCATTTGGAATCCTGATTGTGCCTGGTGTATGGCATTAGGCTTGCCGTGTTTTTCGTGGTGTGATATACTTAACAGGTGAATTGTGAGAAAGTAATACATTCCCCCGCAACCCCTTAGGGGAAATGCAAGTGTAATGTTGTGTTATGTTACATATTTTTAATGAATTTGGGATTGGATCACATTTTATATAAATTACATGCACCGGTTTTATATCAATTCACTGATTAATTGGAATAAACACATGTAAACCTAAACAAATTTCACACTTTCTTAACACTTTCTTGGGACATGTGACATATCTGTTCTTCAACCGTTGTTATGTCTATATAAATATCTTATCTTTATATACAGCTGTAATTCATAGAATGACATTGATAGCTTGCAATATTAAAGGCCCATAAATTGCCATATAATTTAATACAAATGCATTTGATACGAGTTATAGTTGCTAAGATGGCAAATGGAAATGTAAATAAAACTGTCTTTTATAAGTAGCAATAGTTGTTTTTTTGTTTATACATGATATACATTTCTATTAAATCCTTTATTTTATAAATCTACTATTATAAGTCTTTTGTTACATAATAATATAAATAAGGTTAATTTTTGTAAGTTCTATATGTCCTTTATTGTCTTTGCTTATAATTTATACTTAACATAGTCATAATAACTGCAAAGGAAAACATTTGCTTAATTCAATTGGTACTTTTTGCCTTTTTTATATACAAGAAAAAACGTAACATCACGCATGTAATCCCCGTTTGGGTAGGCAGAGGAGTGTAGTACACTCCCACGTTTGACCAGTTACGTTTAAGTCCCATGGAATAGGTGGTGAACCTACTGCCATATAGTGTGACTGCCGATCGAGAGGTCCTGGGTTTCAATCCCGGGTCGGGTGTTATCAGATTTTTCTAATTTAGAATTTCTAGTAGCGACTCGGAAGTCTGGAATTGTGCCAGCTGTATGGCAGTAGGTTCACCAACTATTCTATGGGACTTAAACGTAACTGGTGAAACTTGGCGAGTGTACTACACTCCTCTGTCTACCCTTTCGGAGATTACAGTCGTGATGTTACGTTTACACCTACCTATTGTAATGATTTAAAATTGATTTTTTATTACTCGCGTAGCAAAATCGTCTCAATCGAAGCCGCGCAGGGGCCGCGGCCCGACCGTTCACGAAGCGCTGCAACGGATACCGAGCCAGCGGCGAGTGGTGGTCGTGCCCAACACGGCGTGGCACGCGCCTGGCGAGGAGGTGTTCCGCTGCGGGCCGCTCAGCGACAAGCCGGCCAACGCGTTCCGGCAGCTCGACAGCAGCAGTGACGACGACAACATGCCGGACTTCGGTGCGACATTTTGTTTGAATACTCTGTAGACAACCAGCTGGACATTGTCGCGCCATTTCGTTTAAATATTCTCCATTGAAAACATACCGGTGTCCGGTTCTTCATATTATTTAAACATTGTTTTTTAGCCTCCGACTATTAATTTACTTATTAACTTACCAATCGATGTGGGACCTGTATGCATAGGTTTCTGTGACTGACTGAGTGACTCGGAGTCTGGGTCCGTGCCCGGTGTACAGCATTAGGCTCACCACCTATTCCATGGGACTTAAACGTAACCGGCGAAACGTGGGAGTGTACTACACCCCTCTGTCTTCCCCTTCGGGGATTACAGGAGTGATGTTACGTTTTTTTTATGAATGCAGAAGAATATACCAGGTCTATGAGGACAGAAACTGTCTCGACAATCAGTTAAAACATCGCTTTTAACTATTACGCTTATAAATATAATTTCTTTGAGGTTGAAATAGCAGAGTAATATTAATAGTTGTTTGTGTTAGAATCAGCATCGGGCCCGGTGTGCGTGGAGGAGGGCGCGGCGGAGTCGCGCGGCGCGCGGCTGGCGCTGCGGCGCGCGGCGCTGCGGCGGCACGTGGCGCGCGCCGCCGCCACGCTGCGCCTGGCCGGCGACCTCAGCGAGTACAAGTCCCTCGCGTCGCTCGTTAAGGTTCGACTATAGTTTTTAATTACTCTAACATTGTTTTGTGTTTTTTGTGTATTTTT
>DWMF01001916.1:0-10717 GCA_018244815.1 Parelbella polyzona | reverse complement strand
CAGTCAAAGCAAAAAAAAATCATACATTATTTAAACCTTAACAGATTAAAACCAGAGTTGAGTAATTATATACATATGTTCCATCTTCTTTTATCGCCTTCCTCGCGGCCCTTGTGGATTAACTTACAATCATTCTATGCTGATGTTCATAATTTAAGCTAATTAAGTGATTTATGCTACGTGGGGCCCAAGAGACGCGGGTGAATACCAATGAAAGTACCTTCATAATTAAATGTAGTAGCTAAAAATGACATAGCTGTAACGAAGCGTCGCATTAATACACAAATTCTCGCTCATTTCTCAAGAAATACGAGTGTTAATGCGACATTTTTTCTTGTCGACACAACGTTTCTTACCATTTACCTAATTGCTTTAATTTATTGTTGCTGACTCGCTGTGTTTTTAATGTCGCTGTGGTAATTATAGCGGGCAACATTACATTCCTAATATTGTAATTATATGAAGTATAATGGAGGATAACAAAAAAAATAATTTCTTTCACTAACATTCTTAAAATGTGTTCGCGGTGTCTACCGCTACGAATTAATTTAATTTCAGACAATTACAACCATACAGTTAAAGACTATGTTACATATTTGTAAAATGTACCTGTTAATTGATTGTCTCCTCGGTGGAATGGTTGTAAGAACGACTGCTGATCGAAAAGTCCTGGGTTCTAATCAATTAAAAATTATGTCCATGAAAGTCTAAATATAATGTTGCCAAACAACAGCAGCTTGCTTTGAGCGGTACAACACCGGGATTCGTGATCGGCCATGAGCTCAGCTTCATCCGCCTTGAACTTCTTACTCCCCGTATAACCGTTTCCAACGTGCTCAGTCTACCTAGTACATAGCAGTAGATACTACTATCCAATAGCAATGAGATTTAAATATAGCCAGAACCTGTAATGTAAAAGAAAATCTTTTCATAAATATAGAAATAAAATAAATGTATATTATATTGTGTTCGAAATAAAAAGCTTTTCTACCATTTCTCTCCCAAATCACCCACAGGTAAGTGGTTTTGTTCATTTAACTGACTTCACCCTTCGTTAAACTAAATAACCAAGAACATTTTAGCATGTAGAGCAGTTAACATTACTTTGTTTTATTTGACAGTGTAACAAATAATATAAGTAAACAACGATTCTTAAACAAAAATCAAGTTTAGAATTTATATAGTGACTCGGAGTCTGTTCTACTCTGCACTGCCTACCTCTTCGGGATTTACAGGCGTGACGTTACGTTTTTTTGATGTTACTAATAAGGTTGTATGACATAAATTACTCATACTAAGTAGTCAAATATTTTTCAGACAAATAAAATTATAATTATGTTTGCTTATCAATAAAGCGTAAATTAATCACGATATTATTTTTTGCTAATGTCTAATGAATTGTACAGAAACAGTTCAATAATTAATTAATTATATTTTTGATATTAATTGGTCATATTTTTGTTTATTGGATCGGTGTGCGATTACAGAGGGCGCTACTTGTACACAAAAGGTTGTGGAATTCATACTCCACAACCTTTTCTGATATGAAATAGATACATAATATCTATTTTATAAATAAACTTTAAAGTCGAATACGTTCCAGGAACTTAATAATTATAAATATACATGCAAATTAATAAAGCGTAAACGAGTCACAATATAATAGTTTGATAATGTGTAACGAATTATTAATAACTAATGATAGATAATAGATAATAGATACTTCATAATCTTCCTGCGTGTCGTTTATTCGTAATATTAAGTACTTAAGTTTATTTTCGATTAAGTAAGTAATAAATAAAGACGGCAATTCATTATGGTACCACAACGAACTTGTTTAGAGGTATTTGACTACCCTATCCAGATAACTGTCATTTAAAAACAGTGCGATATAAACTTGACTGATAAATAATTTTTCCGTAATTTTAATCTAATCTACGGAACTCGATATTTCCACAGTTTACAAATAAATAGCAATAACGGAGGCATGTCAAATACGAATTATTGACATCGAAACATTTTATCTGATGCCACCAATAACAGTTAATTCTTGATATTTAACACTAGATGGCAGTATATCAGTAAATATAAAACCTTATAAATAAAAATAGCACTCTAAAATTTTGTTTTTGCAGGCCCAACCCTTGGAATTGTTACACGGACACTAGTTCGTTATAAACATTTGCTTTAAACGAATTCTCAAAACAATGAATACTTTTTGTGGTATAAAAGAAGGGAACTAGACCTACATACTTGATGCAAAACTAAAATGCCTAAATTTCGTGACTCTACAGTATTGGAGAACTTGTCAATAGATGGCATTAAATTAGCGATAGTCTTAGTTTTACTAATATCTGTCAGATGGCGGTAGTAAATTATAACGTATAAAAATGCGTATAAGTAATTAAATATTGCCCCGCTGTTTCACCCGCACGCAATTTAACACCTATTGCAATATTATATAATTATATTGAACTTCGCCGCACCGGACTGTAGGTAGATACTATACGAGTATATAGGTACACATAACATGGCCTCAAGCAAAATATCTAATTACACTAGAACTGTGCACTCGAAGATTAAGATAGTTTACTTATAGAAGACACTAGGTGTCGCTATCTCTGCACTGTGTTTTAGGGTTAAATGTTTCGCGAGTATTTATACACATGATTATATATGTACCGGCTTAAATCAAGTGTGTTTCGGGCTAGCCCGACTAGTTTCGGACCTGTACGTGGTCCTTCCTCATGAGCTCCCGCCGTTTGTAGCGAGTCTCCGCCGCGACCTTGTGTAAATAACACTGGTACTGGGTTCCGTTCCGGATGCCGGCAAAGAATTATTGGGTTGTTCTATCTTTAAATTACCCATAGTAGCACAAAGTCTTGTGCTTGGTATATGTCAATAGGACTATATTGGAGGATCAACTACATTGGACGTACACCATAACTGTTTACCCCTTCAAGGAAACACAAACATAGTTTTATGTCATGTTATAATTTATCTATAAGTTTGTATCTAAAACTGTATTTCAAAGGAAAGGTATTAATTAAGTAGAAATACTACCCAACAGCAAAATTCGCCTGAGATAGATGTACTCCCAAATAATGTCGAGAGGGACCCCATTAAGGGCAATTGGGTCCGGAAGGGCATGTTCATAAGGACATGTTTATACCGGTATAGATATTTGCTTTTAAAAAGATAAATATAACGTAGACGATTTTTCCTGATGACCTGTGACTGAAATTCCGTTATATAATACTTCATCCCCATCGCTTCTGTCGTTCAATTTTTACACACGAGTCTTTTCTCAGAATGAAACAGGTTAGTCCAATTGTCTGCCAGGCGGGCCAAGAGTGGGTTGGCAGACTCGACACGCCTTAGAGAATCTTACGGAGGAGTCTTAGGTACGCAGGTTTACACCCGACGATTTCGTTCAACATTACAGCACGTGTTAATTAATCTCAAAACGCACTGTTATAATACTTTTGTAAAGAGATGTGCGTCAGAGTTACAACCCAGGACAACTGAGGTGGGTAGGTGAATTCTAAATCTATCTTTGCATAACTATTGCATGTCACCGATTACTATTTATTATTATTTTGGTAATTTAATAAATACAAAAAGCGGAATATATTTCCTTCATCTTCCCCAAGTAAACGAGTAGACTTACCATAATCGCGTGTAGAGTACACATAGGATCAATATTTATATGTATATCTCGTTTATTCGCTCCCATTCGTTTTATACCTAAGTACACGGGGAAAGCTTGCAGTTGAACATTGCGAGACATTCACGACACGCTACGACTTGACGCGAGAAACTCAATTCCGAATGTATCATAGAGTCTGACGTTTCTCGGTAACGTCCCTGTTTATTGCTACGGAGAGCGTGTTCATCCCATTTACGTGACACCAATAATAGTACGCGGAATAATGTATGGGAATATTAGCCCCTGAAACATACATACACGTACATTTACGCCCGAGCAATCCACGTAAACTAGTGTTATTATACAGATAAAGAAATTAACGTCTTGACGATTTTTTGATGATTGCACATGATTATATTATATGATTTAAAAACAGGTGAGAAATTGTGTTTTGATTTTTCATGTGAACCGAAACAAAAAAAGGGGACATTACTGTGTACTGTGTAGTAGATTCCATCAGTTGGAGTTCTATCATATTATGTAGGGGATAATTATATAAATTCTCCCGATTGTACCGTTTCATCTATAATGCTAACGTTGATCCGATAATATTAACCTAAAAATATTAGGGGACGTCGATTAATTAAGTGGAGAGATTTTAGAGTTTTTTGATCCCCCTCTCCCCCTAACAAGATTTCGTGAGATTTTGTGCAACTCTCTTCCCCCACCCTCCAATCTCACATGAGATTTTTCAAATTCGGTAAGTATTGTTTGATATAATTTTTTCATATCTTAGTAAATCTTTTAATTAATTAAATATTACTTTTTGCAATTACACTCCGTATCTTACGAAAAACATTAGGTACGTGATATTCGACGAGAACATTCCTTTCCCCAAAGTAAAATTAGACGAGATTCGACCTCTCCCCCACTTGAGAGCTACACGTGTAAAATGGACGCCCTCTGGTAGTTACCTTGTTTTATGCCATTTATTGTGTAATGGCATAATAACCTATAAAGTTACTACAAAGAATACAGTTCCATCTCAATGTAAAGCAACTTTAATATTGAAACGACGCAAGTACTTTACCCATAAAGAAAACGAGCAACTTTATACAGAATATCATACCTATAGTAAGAAACGTGACTGTCATATTACTAAGCACAGCAGAATCGCAAATGTATTTAATGGCTTCTACATAATATATAAATCGAATACAATGCAGGTTACATAATATAAGAATCTCAATAGATCAGGTCAACAAATAGGCTGAAGTGAGCTTTGCTTTTGATTTTGTGATTGATTGATCTTCTTCTAACACAAACTTGATTGAGGGAGCATGCTCTCAAGCTTGGTAAATATGGTTATAGCAATCATACCACATAGCCGCAGGCCACATATTTAGTCTCCGTAGGCGTAGGACATAGGTCTCGCCTTGATTTGAAATGGGTGCTTCAGTAATACCTCGACGATTATAATTATCTAAACTTAATGGTTAAGTATTTACATGAGATTTTAAACGTTAAGAACAATTTAGCCGCATCGCTTAGTCACGAAAATTAGACAAGGCAGCGCACTATACGTGGGTCAATTTTTTTTCCCTTGAGACCTCGCAACTTTCTACCTTATTAGGACAGGCGTTTAGTATAGGGTCGCGGAAAATGTGATTTATTAATTAACTCCGAGTAGCTCTGTCATGTCTAACACTAACTGTGTCACGCAAGCGCATTGAGAATCTGTAAGACATTGTTTGGTAGTACACAACTGACGTCCGCGGCGTTTGCGCGATTTGTTCTTAAATTTCTGATTTTTAATTAACGACAACAAAAACGAACTCGAAAAGTGGATACATTGCAAGAGTAATGGCAAAATGGTTAACCTGGTATGGCAATATGGTCATATAATTTTCTGTTCACACGTATTTGTGAATCCTCGGAGTGGGCGAAATTTAATTATTTTTAGTTTCGTGTTTTTTTTTGTTCTGTAAGTATTGTATTAAATGTTGAATGACAGACGATGGAAGTTTGTTACGCTAATTGTTGTGTGTAGATTTTTTAAGATAGTTTCGTCTATGCGGTCTAGTGCTTTTGTTATTTGACCGATGTATCTAATACTTTTAGCAATGTACTTATTAGCAATGTATATTGCTACGTACTGGTTATTAAAAGACACATAGACTTAGTTCAAGATATATACATAGATCGACTCAAAAAAAATAGGAAGATTCATTCAATATACAGATGAGTTGTAATAATTATGGGTATAAGTAAACATGTTTATCAGTAACAAAGCTCGTACTTACGTAGGTACATCCAGCTGCAGAAATTAACGAACACGTTTTATGTTTCAACTCGCACTTCTATCCGTTTTAAATATACAACAACATACTTTTCTCATTACATTTTACATAACAAAGGAAACGTAACATAATGCCTGTAGTCCCGGAAGGTGTAGGTAGAGGAGTGTAGCACACTCCCACGTTTCACTAGTTACGTTTAAGTACCATGGAATAAGTGGTGAGCTTATTGCCATACATCGGGTACAATTCCAGAATCCGCCTTACTAAATAAATTTTTAAATGAGCTACACCCAATAAGTACCCGACCCGGGATTTGAAACCAGGACCTCCCGGCGGCAATCGACCAACGAGGCAGTCTATTATATTTTAAAATTTATAAGTATGGTTTTGCCGGTAACTGTAGCTGTTTCGTGTAAAATTTTCGATTACCTGTTCTATCGTCATCTGGATTGGGGGAGGTACGTTTATGAAAGCTTCTATGTAAAGGCTTTTACCGTAATGTCGTAAACCCTTTTGAGAGAATTGCTTTATTAAGCGTTTTCTAAATGTTATTATTATGACGCGGGGCCTTACAAATAAATTGAAGGCAATGTACGTAAATACTTTATTAATTAATAAGGTTAAGAGTATCTTCTCTGAAGCTAAAATCAATTACAAATTATTAACTTACTATTTAATAATTACTACGTTTTACCAAATTAGGTATGTATTATGTTTCGTGCAAGCTGCTGTTTTGTAATGTATGTATTGTGTAAGCTATACAATTGGAAAAAGAAAATTATTTATTACAATAAACCAAACATTTGCAGTCTTACGATGATTACTAAAGACCATTTTATGGGATTTCATCAAATATAATCTTAATAATCGAATCTGTCCCATGCAATTCACTATTGTTTGTATTTGAGAAGGGATGTTGTAATGTCATTGAAAGTAAACGAGAGCCGTAAATCCGAGGTCTTGCGAATTAATTTCGCTGCCCACATAATGACCGTGCAAGTCCCACTGACTTCAAAAATATGTATGTGTGTAACCTAAATCAATGTAAACTAAATCAATATCTCTGTACTTATATAGCTCTCATTTTACAAAAGTGGATAGATAGCTAGCTCTATATTCTAGATAGATAGCTCGTATAGATATCGACTATCGATTAGATATTTCGCTTCCACGCCTCAGGAACTTGTTGCATTAATATCGACGTAGGAGTAACGAGATCATTGTTAATAGGATGTCAATAAAATGTGATTTCAAGATACGATAGGTCATCGGATACTTTTTAAATTATTATAATTATATATTTAATATTATGATAGCATGAATCTGTCTTGATCCACTACTGAACATAGGACTCCTAATGAGCGCTTTTGTAGTGGATAAAGGCGCCCATAATACATAAAGACTTTTTGTCCACAATCATCAAGCTGGGTGCACGGATTGGAGAAACTAGTGCACTGCTTCTCGCACGGCTTACTTTGCTGCCCGCTGACGATCAGACCATTTAGCCACGCCTGGGTGCGCTGAGCTACACCACGATTAATCGATCCCCAAAGCCTCATCTGTTGTACAGCAGGGTGCCACACAACCAGGTAAGCTTCACGGACTCTTGAGGTAAACCTTGGAACTTCTTACGCCTGATTTACATTGATATATGAATATTCATGTACACTTGCTCCTAACTTTTATGAAGTAATCATTTCTTGTTACATTTACAACGTAACGACACGAAATTAAAGCTAGTTTATTTCCTGTAAATACTAACCTAAAGTTAGGAAGATCGTGCATGGAGACTATTTATGCTACATACAGATATATATCAGATATATGTAGGTTAAATTTATAACATACCTCTTTCTGCGTTGGGGCTAAAAATTTAAAGCGTGCGCGTACTGTGAAAAACGAAATACAGCATGAAATAATGTTAAACACGATGTACCGTAGAGAACGTAAAATATTCCATTTCTCGGGGAAATTTTAAAAAGCTTCCAGTGAATTTGAAATCGTTGAATACGGAATCAAGTTATTCCGTCCTAGTTTTTCCGAAGCGCGTTACCGGGCCGGTCCAACCGTCTACGCCCTATATTTATTTGTTTAGTAAGTTTGACTTGACACTGAAATGTGAGTACTGTCACAAAGTAAAAAAGTACCACATCGGATCATATCATAGTCATCGATCACACCGAATTATACTTTAGATATACGATTTATTAAATATTTACATTCGATTCTTGCAATGGATGGGAACAGTGCCACAAATGGCCGCCGTGACTGAAGTAGATATCCAACAGTCCGATGATACTACGTAGTTCGCTTATGCCATATGACAGATGCTCCTCGTTGTGTTACCACAAAGACAAACTTATCTACAGGTAAGTGACATCGATGTAGCTAGAAAGCAAAGTACCTAAATTGTATCCAATTTTGAAGGTTCTATTCAGCTTTCCTTGATTTTAGGGGTCATATGGGTCATGTGGATATGACCGTCACCGACCAATTACGAGATATTATATAATAAGAGAAATCAAAATTCAAGATGACCGTTATTACAAAATGGCGGATTACATGTGTTTTTCAAATCCCTTAGTAGAGTCAGCGGGTTAGATTAGTAGAATACAATACATTTATCCGAATAACTCAAAGATAAATGGGAAATATTAATTAAATAAAATACTAAAAACTAGGATCGTTGGTTTACTGAACTATAGTTTTGTCCAGTAGGCACTTAGCGACTTACTAACTGATTCGTGCAAATTTTTAGTACCATGATCAAACATCATGTAAGTATCAGTAATACGATAATGTGAGAAAAATATATAGAAATAGATTTAATTATAAAACGCCACTTTCTATTTAGGTATTTGATATGTATCTGTTGCCAGTTATGTTTCACGGAAGAAAAAACGATAATAAGGATTTCATGATCGTAAAGTTCAATTGATCCACATGTCAAAGTTCAACACAGAGCTCCCGAGAGAAATCAACTGAAAAATTGCGACAGTAACTGTATCTGTTGCCACACGAACGATAATGTGCAGGTTTAGTGTTATTGTGTCCTTATATTTTATCGCCTCAAAGGGATATTCGAATAATTCGTTAGCCTTTATAAGAAAGAGCTGAGTCATTCGAAAATTTTGCTTATGATATAGGAAGTTTCAAAAATAAAATAATTTGTTTGCAATTATTGATAAGCGACACTGCATGTGACGTGGTACAGTGTGAACTAGGCCACCAGCAATCGCGAGACAGATTCGTGCACAGTTATTGGGAGTTCCCTCAGTCGCGCGGTCATTATTATATTTCGACAGGTAAAAGATAATTTATGACTGCCATAAAAAAGTACGGATATATACATATGTATATATGTCATCACAGTAATTACCGAAATATTAATTAATATTATATTGGAATGTTAGCCATTTTAGTTTCTTAGTAGAAGATTGTTAGCAAAAAAGCGGTAGTCGAGCGCGAGGGGATAACCGGGGAAGGGGGGAGGCACACAACATACACTTATTCAGGTGAGTACCTATTATAGCATTTTACAATTGGCAATACCAATTATTTCAGCACGTCGTAGCTCGCGTGATTCACTTACATATTCAACAAAAACAATCGTTCCGATGGACGTTCAATAAAAACACTCAATCAAAGTTAATTTAAGTGTAAATGAATAAGTCGCAAAGAGCGTCGCTAGTAATACTTTGCTGTTGGTTCATACACGATGACATATAGCTGTCAGGCTCGATGTCACACCCACTCAATCATAGTGACATCTCGTTAAATCGCCACCTCATTTGGTGCCATATTTCGTTAAGCGAAGACATTTACTTCACAACTTTGTTTGCGCAGTATTAACGTCGTCAATGTTTGAGCTTCTGAAATTTAAGAATGATCGTATTCGCGCTTACAATCTAAAGATTTATGTAGCTATTGAATAATTTTACTCGCATATTGGTAAGTCTCGGTCGGTAAATAATATTTTTTTTTCTCTTTCACTTAAAAACTGAAATATAGTTGGTATCGGGTACCTTTGTAAGGTCCCCCGCCTCCATAAACAAAAGAATGGGATTGTGAACGTGTCTGCAACCATACCAAAGATCATCTTGTGCTTCATAATTTGAATTTTATGATTTCAGGGGAAAACCCAGTTGTATTAGGTGCATCGACAGTACAACAACAATTACCTATAGCGGATAAACGATGACCAACAAGCTACGAAGACTTTATAAAATGTAACATCACGCCTGTATCTCTCAGAAAAGGTAGACAAAAAAGTGTAGTAACTACACTCCCACGTTTCACCGATTCTAATTTCCGATTTCAGCGATGATAACTATGATACATAATAAGTCAGTCAGTCTCAGCCGCGACCTCGCTGCAATCGGCGGGAGCTCTCGATGAAGGGCCTCGTACTGATCCGAAACTGGTCGGACACTTCCGAAAACTGTACGCGAGTTAAGCTGGTACATATATAATCAGAACATGACATCCTTGTATGAAGACCACGTTCAATTGATAGGTGGATTGATCGTCGTATTAAGGTTTGATCGATGGACCGGATTTCAAAGAAGACGCTGAATGGATCGACGAAGCAGGCAGTAGACGCAATATAAATAGCGGGGGAGCATACCATTGAATAGGTATTACAACAAATGGTCCGGCGCGGACGACTGTTGGTAGAAATATATAATGACTCGGACTACTTCACACGACACGAATCTATTGATTCTATTATTTATAAGGTTAATATTTGATTGATATTTTTGTATAG
>DWMF01001915.1:0-10719 GCA_018244815.1 Parelbella polyzona | reverse complement strand
GAAGGGCGACCTACGTTCCTGTTACCGAGACGTGGCCGCTACTCGATGACCTTTCTTCCCCTTCGGTTGTCGGTCACTCGAGCGATGTGGCCTCCCCATTGACACTTCAATTTACTGATTTAACATTCAATGCATATTAAACCACCCTGTTTTCATATTAAGAATTGGTTTCGATAAAGTCTGAAGATTCTGCTTTGACATAAACAAACCCTTATTCATAGACTGCAAATTCACAGCATTCTCGCTTAGCATATTGTGTCATTCCAAAGGAAACCCTTTATGGCACTTGTAAAAGGCCCTAGGACATTAAATGGTTCTTGCTAACCATAGGTTTTTAGGATTGGTTCTTGATTTTCATAGCTTGAAATTCCCAGTACTAACACGATGTTTGTATTTATGCCCAATGTGTGGCAGTGGACTCACTACCGAGTTCGTGTTGGCGTCACATAACTGGTGAAACGTGAGAGAGTTCTTCACTCATATGCCCATCCTTATGGAAAATACACGCATGTTCATACTTATAATTGCAAAAGATAGATATGTACAATACGTCTAAATAAATTATAGTAGCTGCTGTGTCACGCATGATAAATAAATTAATTATTCTTGTACTCACATATTGTATCTATGTAATGGTTTGTACCTCATCAATTTACCTAACAATAATCAAAATATAATTGACTTTACGATATTCTGAACCTAAAAATTATTATTGGTTACAGTCGGTTACCATGTATGTTGGCAGTACTTCACTGCATTGACTGACTTAGAATTAATCAATTCGGAACCTGATGTGGGTAAGAACGTGTTTTAGATTGCAATTCCTAGTTCAATTCCTCGAAGCCTGCTTTGTGCCCGGGGAAGCTCAAATCCTATTCCAAGGGACGTAAAACACTATAGATAAAACGTGGGGATACTACAATTCTCCGCCTACCTCTTTAAGGAAATGTAGATTGGCTGAATGCATGGGATGATTCCACGCTTCGACGCTTTTTTTAAATGACATCCTCTCTACCCGATCTGTTCAAAGAAATACAGGCGTGATTTTGTGTTGATATGAAGGCAGTATTGACTTTCCAGAGCTTACCCACAGCGAGTACATATTTGGCGACTGCAAGCGTCCAGATAAACATTTTTACTTTCACATTCACAAGGATCATATAGAAATTTTAGGAAAAATTATTGTCAGGGTGAGTATCATCTTTTACTATGTAGATATGGCAAATTTATCCGTGATTATATGTATATGTATCGGATTAATTCTCGTACATTTTTGAGACGGAGTGTCAAAAGCGTCACGAGTGTGTACATACCTATAAACACGAAACATCTAATAGTCAAATTTACCTCACTGTTAGTAATTTTAACTATTTGTTATTATTTATCGCAAATTAAAGCGACGGGTAGTGCTACTTTATGATTATTTATTATCGCTATTATTATATTTTACGCCATGTCTCTTGCGGAGTAGGCAGAAAGCACTCACTGCAAAATGTCAGTACGTCCTGACGCGCTTCTATGATACATTCATTATTCTTTTCACACACGCACGTCAGTTTCGGAGCGATCTGACTGTTACTTAGGTGTTTTAATATGAAAAACACAATACATTCCAGGGCTGGCTGGACTTGGTGAGGATTCCCACATGTATAGTTCTGAGAGCGACTGCGTATGAAGAGGACACTTTCCGCAGCACCGCGTACAACTTCCAGTTCTGTGTTCCGCGCATCACCTACTGCCATTCGCAACACCGGTTCAAGTATTACTACTACGAATGGTACATCCCGCCGGATATGATAGGTGGCATGAACTGGGACATCTACTTTTACGGTCCCATCAATTTAGAATGGCAATGAAATACAAGAAGAATATTCAATCAAAATAAAACGTGCAGTTTTTTACATATCAATCTTTGACTGAAAATGAAGCATGGGAAATTAATTCGATTTCAGCATAAATGTTATAACAGTTGCAATTAATAATTGGAGGAATAAAAAATAAATACTGCTCGTTACACTGCTGATTGAGAGGTCATTAGTTCGATCCACAGAATGGGTTTTCTTGACTTTAAATTCCTAACAGGTGCTCGAGTTCAAATATGAACAATTAGTTCAAACTTAAGTTACGTAGATACACCAACATTGTAAAATAAATCTATCCCTATAAAAACACCTGGCATAGGTCTAGAAAATTACGGCAAATAATTTCTAAAAAGCCGTACTGATATTTAATATTAAAAGATAGAGAGATCCAACATGAAAATTCAAGGCAAATATTTCTTTATTTTTAAAAAATATTCTCAACAATTTTGAATCAGCCTATGCGTTAGCGGAGACAGCTCTAATCAGTTTATTAACATCGATGTCATCATACCGTACGTAAAACACTTTCGATATGATATCGCTAAATCGATATTCATTGATTCCACGCCATCCGAATATGAAGTACCGTGGATTTAAAACCAAATGCTCTTATCTTTTATATGAGAAGTCATAGATCATGGCTTTTAAGCATGTCAACATTGTTAATGCTTTGCTGTCGTCCTGAATATTGTATGACATTGGAAGTTTTTTTTATGCATAAAGAGCAGCAAGTCAGCGGCAGCAGTTATAGATATTCGCTGCCGTCCAAAAACGTTTGCGAACGATTTCGAGTCTAGTACACATACAGGAGAATTGTATACTTTGTAAATTATACTTTTTGTATGGCATATCAATGAATAAATACTTTCAGTGCTTTCATATCTGGTACTTGCTTTTATGTTCCACTATTTTCACTTTACGATTAAGTTGACCAAAAGTATTTTAAATGACTCTTTTTCAATATTGATTCTAGGTTAGTTTTAGAGATACATTACTAAATAACCCTTTTTTTGCCTTTGACAACTTGAAAGGGCCGCTTAACCAAGAACAAACAGGAGATTCACTACGAGTCCGACCTTTTACGAAGAACAGATCAAATTTTAAAAATAATTACACTTTAAAAATCGATTTTAGTTTTATTTGAACACAATTTTCACGTATATTATGAAGATTTTAATTTTAATAAGACACACAATTTACAACAGTTTACAGGCGATAATAAACAAAACACAAGATTGAACACAATTTTTGACAATAAATTTACAAACGTTTTTCAAAATGTTATATATAATATGTTACTACTGAAGCAAAATGTTTTAATTCACATTTCTGTTTGTGTGTTCAGGTACATAACTTTTTTTTACATAAAAATAAAAATATACAAATAAAAGTAGATTTAATCAAAATGACTTAAAGTATGAAAAGGGTTAAGAAATTGTTACTTTATTACAATTAAATTCATCAAAGGAACTTTTCAAAATATAAGTCTGATTTTAGTATTAAAAGAGTCACTTTTTACAGGCGTCCTAAATATGACTTAATAAATAATAATAATAGCCCTCAATGAACCCAATAGATTTACGTATAACCCGTGCACGAAAACTTGACACTTTGAATGATGATGTCAAAAGGAGTCGGTTTAGTGCAACAAAATCTAATAACAATTTTAAAAATAGAATAACTTTTTTTAAAATCGAAAACGGATAATCTAAATTACTATATTCATATTATATACAGTACGCAGGTCTCATGTCATCAGGCACGGATTGGAAATTACGATGTACTTGATAAATCATTCTGCATAAATGGAATATCATGACACAAAATCAATATTATTGAGCGATATACATATTATTAAAATATGAAATTCAATATACAAAACATGAAATAGCCCACTCCTCAGTTCAACAACTCATAGTATGTTAATAAATACCGTACTGAATATTTTATTGTTATACACCATTCACGTACATAGTATATTAAGTAGAATTTTAATTAATTCATATAACCTCGTCTTACCGGCTGTCAGTGTTATAACGCTTTAAAAAAATATGTAGTTTATATACGTACATTGATATATTTATGGAATATGTTTAAGCATACCTGTGCAATAATTATGGGATATATTATACGCTAAATACGTATGGAATAGTGCAGAATACGTTGTATTTTCTTTGCATATGGAATAATTATGAAATACGATAATGTGAGACATGTATGGAATACTATTACAGATTATAATGAATATGCCATAAACGAGTATGTTATCAGTAGTGTTTCCATAATTTAGAATCTATTCAGATTTATCTGATTTAAGACCTCCAGAGGGCAATGGGGGGGGCGGTACATTGGGTATCGCGGGATCTTTAGAGGCATAATTCAGCACATTGAGATCACTTGGTTCCGAAGGCGGAGTTTGAGAACCTTGCTGGCTGGCCGGGACTGGAGCGGCAGTAGGAGTTTCCTCTTTATCCACTAGTACGGGAGCACTGTGTCCTATTACGTTAGTGATTGGCCTGTACAAGGGTAGACCAGCGTATGAGTTAAAGCCAAATGGGTCGTATGGGTCATAGAAGCGCAGACCCGAATAAGTGTATGGGAACGATCCAAAATGTGTAAAATCGTAGGAAGGACCAAGACGGCCTATTGGCAACACCTGTGGCGGTAATCCGAACTCGTTTAATGGTATTGGCGAATCGGTCTTTGGAGGCGTGGGTGGTGCAGGAGTTGAGGCTTCAGAAGCATCAGGTTGGGGGCTTGCCTCTTCAGCAGGTTGAGGGGCTTCCGTTGAAGGTTCACTTTCCTTAGGGCTCTCAGATGATGGTGATACTGGAGATGCCGGTGGGTTGGGTACTTTCGGTAGCAAGCCCGGAAGAGGAAGAAAGTTCTGAAAATCAAAAATGTTTCTTGAATAAATAATCTCTAAATCAAAGGCGAGTACACTCTTGTGAGCGCATTATAAGATACACTTCTTTCGGGAGTTTCACTATAACAACAATAATTACAATCGTATTTGTGGTATATTTCCACACACGACCATATGATACCAGTGTACATGAATAGGTGGTGAACCTATTGCCATGTACTGTGCACAAATCCAGACTCCGCGATACCCGGAGATCGAACCCTGGACCTCTCTACCAGCAATTGCGCTAGCATCTCAACCAACTAGGCAGTCGATCGCGGGTATAAAATGATGTGCAGTGAATAAATAAGTTGAAATGTACAGTGAATAAATGAAATTAAATATACAGTGAATATACAATGTTAAAATGAAATTAAATATACAGTGAATAAATTATACATATACATTTACATCGCCAACAGAGTAGTCGCCGTAGTACACGCTGTGGAACGGGAAGGGGAAAGCGTTGTGCAGGACCGGCTGGTACACTGGGTAGGCCTTGCTGGGCTCGAGATTCTGGTTGGACGTGATCAGCGCATTGTACACCTTAGGAATTCTTCCTGGAGATGGATCCGCTAGCCCTGCTGCCAGCAGAAGAGTCAGACACTGAAATAGAAAATAAGTACATATTAATTGAATGAAAAGACCGACTTGACCCTATGGATTAAGAAACATTTAGGTCTAGTAAGCGTCACATGAAGCAAGTACCTACATTAACACATACGTAGATATTCATTGTAACCTTACATTTTATATATTATGTTTAACCGATGACCTTCAGTAGGCAGGATATCTTAAATGAGAGAGTATTTCAGATAATATCTCAGGAAACTCCCGAGACACTACTGACTCTCTTTTAAGAGTCCCGAGGTGTCTTCTGAAATATGCCACTGCATATAAGCAGTGGAATAACACAGACTGGTGTAATAACACGACCATCAATTAAAAAATTCCTATGGACACGTCATATGTCATGTAATCTATTAAGAACCTACTTATAAGTACCTATGTACTTAACTATATACATGTGGGACGTGGAGAAGGAAAACTACCTGGGCTGCGCGACAAATTTTTATCCTCGTTTCTTATTTAAATTGTGTAGATTGGTTGAACGCATTATGAAACCTAACTTGTACTTTCAATCTGTATACATTATTTAATGCAAGCTAGGCAATACAACCTTAGAGATCTTCGTATTTTCTAACATGGGTAAACCTGTCACGTCGTCGTTGATCAGCGTGGTATAGACCATACATCTTCTCTGTTTCACTGGAGACTATTATCAAATCGTGGGACATTAAAAGAATTGAGGATGATGACAATCAAAGTATTTTAATCAAGTCTAGGTTTATGTTAATGTCTTGATCTACAAGAGGAACAGGTAGTCGAATATGGCCTAGCATTTTAATTTGTGTCCATCAAACAAACATTTTCCAAAAATACTGATTTATTAAAGTTTCAACTTTATCCGGAAACATAGTTGCATATTAATTTGATTCTAAAAATACATCTAACATGTTAAGGCCACTGCTTGTCTTTGTTGAAATTATGAGTAATGTGTACTCGTATATTGTTTTTAATTTCGTATTTTATATTGCAATATTTCTCAGGTGTTGCGTTTCGGGGTCACCACTAGACGACCTCATCAAACATGAAATTTATTCCTTATTGTAAACTGTGTGTTGTAAAAAACATTGAGAGCTAAATGTAAAGGAATTAAAGGATGGGGCAGTCAGCGTGGCAAAATTCTGGGCTAAAACCATTTAGGGACTTAAAATGTGTTTGTCATCGACACGCTAAGAAGCAGAATATAACATGATTATTCTAAATATATGTATGTACATATACTTAAATATACATAGAAAGAATAAGAATCTGAAGAAACACTGGTTTGCATCGTCACCCATAAGCTTTATTGAACGCAAACAACTGTTAGTACGTATGTCGTATTCCCTACTAAATAGTATTTTCCAAAATCCCACTTCGAGCACAAGGAAAATAACGAGCAGACGTAGCTAAGGAGAATAAGGTAAAGTCTAAAACAAAAAGTAGGAGATCGAAATGAAGAACAATAATAATTTTCTGAAAAATATAAGTAAAAGTATATATAACAAAGAAACCTAAAAAGGAAAAACTAAGATAATTAAAAATTAAGCCGAAAAGGCTTATTTGAGACGGTATGAAAATTCATTTAAGTAATTTGCTATGAGACATTTTCGAGGGTATAGGTATTTCAAGTATACGAGTAAATAACAATTCGAAGCGGCTATCACAAAAAGTTGGATCCTGAGATTTAAAAGCGATGTTTACGTTCGTTAGTGACGGACGTAGCAAAATATTTATTCTGAGAATTCCGAAAGAGGGCAATAACAAAATGTTCGATAATCACCATTGCTAATACACATATGATGACTTAAACACGTACAACTCGTGCACATACGAGGATACCCGCGCCGCGTCCAACAGTGCAGGGAAAGAAGCGTTAACGCTATTGGCAAATATCACGTATGTTCATACGTAATTATGATAATACGCTACTATTATACATACTACCTGTTATTATTAATGAATGGTAAACATCATCAGCCCTTTTTCATTCGCCATGTTCAAGTAGCCAAATGCGGATTAACACAACGTGCATCTATTTTCCTATTTTTTATAGGGGATTCAGTTCGGTTAAAATCAAAATGGAGAGTAATATTTACAAAAATGTTAAAGTTTAAGACTGCCTCGTTGGTCGTGCGGTTGCAAGCGCAGGAATTGTGCCCGGTGTATGGCAATAGGCTCATCACCTATTCCATGGGACGTAAAACGTAACAGAACTAAATTTAGATCAAATAAATAATACATCATGTACTACTACTACCTTATACCAGTGTTAAATCATGTTAACATCATATGTTCGTTGTACTAACTTTAAGGTTCACGTTTTAAAAAATAGAATTTAAAAACGCAAGTTTTTAAGGTAGTATAAATAAACAGGTGCACTGATAATAATCAGAACACATAACAAAACACAAATATTGTGTCAAAACATTTTTATTCAACAATCTTAAAGTAGTAAAGGCTTGGTAAATATTTACAAGGCTTCATTACACGGCAAGGTAAAAAACTATCCAAATACACTACATATTATCCGACTTCTGCAATTATCACAAAGGTAATATAAAATACATAATATATAAGTGGCTCTGCCGTTAATTGTTATCTATTTACTAAGTTACCGTATATAATTATTTAAATAAGTGAGTACACATACATACGATTAATAGGTGCAGTTATGATTAAACAAGCGACATAACGAAGCCAGTTAACCTATAGATAGACCAAAATTTTACATACAGCCAAAATTACTGTAATTCAGGGCCGTATATTATTTCGAAACAAAAAATTTGAAGATATAACATATTTAAAACTCTCCTACAATAATAACAAATATGCAGATAGTAGGAATTTTTTTAATCGAAATATTAATCTCACTTGATACCTGTTATTCATTTTTAAGCTAATTCTCGCAATGAGAAAAGTAGTATACAAAGCTTTTAAAAGCCCTAGGCCTATAATGTGCGGGTCGATGAGGAAAATGTCCACACAATTCATGCGTCCCACACATTAACTTACATTTGGCTAAATTGGATAGGTACATAATTTGGATGAGCAATTAGAAAATTTATATAAATAAAACTAAGAGTATTGTTACATTTACTTAGATAATGGAATAATACTTAAGTTTAGTGAAGCAAACAAAATTTAGTTTTTTATTTAATATTAGTCATAACCTGTTTATGTTGCACATAAAAGGGGATTCTTATAGATATTCCAAGTTCCCTATTTATCATAGCCGATGTTTTTTATTGGATATGTGCCACAACTGCAAGCTACTGAGGATGATAATAAAGAAACTAAACTATTTCGCAAGATTTAAAGTGGGTAAAATCGAGTGCAACTTACTTTTCAAATTTTTCTTTTTATATGATAGACGCAACTGACCTTAGGTTGATGTAAGCTCAGGGATTTACACAAATATCTTACTTATTACGGCTTTAGTCATCCTTCAATATTTTTAAATTATTTTGTAATACAGATAGTGTGTGATGCTACAATATGTATCTATAAAATTCGAATATCAAGTTATATAAAAATTATAGCACCATACCTTATGTAAATATACTTTGAAAATAATCAAATTTTCAAAGTACATACACATATTTCCACCAACAAAATATACACAATCAGACAACTAGCAGAGATACATTAAATCTTACCATAATATACAAAAAACATACACATTATTATATTCCTAAAATTTCTGTTATGTGGATATCAAAATATTGGCACATTCGAGGCTGTAAAGCCACATTCGTTGTAGTGACAGGCATCAAATAATTAAATTAAATATAAATGCAAAAAATGGCAATACTTCATCTGATTTACGGATTCTAAGGCATCTGTGATAGTTTAATGTTAAAGCGAAACACAATACACTAAGTACAAAGACGTTAGGAAAACACAACAAAAAGATAAAACCGAACAAAGACCATTGGTAGTTCTGGGTAATATATAACTATAAATAATGCGCACAAACAACTATGCAAGCATCCCATATTTTAAACGATACATATATATAAAATAATTGTGCATCTACCCTAACTTTAGTTAATACACTGGAATGATATTTTTTCAAGAATGTATTGTTTCTACAATATTTTTTATTGTTTTAGGTGTCAGCTGCTGCCAACTAACAGTTATACACAGATAAATAAAACATTTTGTAAAAGCATATTTCACACTACAAGAATATCAAAATTTACAAAGAGTTCCTGGCTTACACACAATAAATGGAAGATATTGACTATAGGTACAATTTACCAAATGACTATATAAATGAGTGTTTGCACAATTGTTTGATTGCAAGGAGTGAACTCCCTACTTTTAACTAAATGAATTCATACCTAATATTGTTCCCGAGCTGGTCCCACCCATGACGATGGCTTGTGAATATATACCATTATCTCTCTCTGCTTCTCTCTCACTTCAAGATGCGTTTAACTGGATCATGGATTTTATTAAGGAAAGCTCAGAGTTTGATTATTGACAGTAGTGTTGCGAGAGAGACAAGGTAGCCTGTGTGCCACATTATGCACTTCAACAAGACTGGAATGTCATATTTTAATATGGGAAATAGTTATTCATACAAAGAGACAAATCGGTTAATTGGTTTTAAAAGTCACACCAACAAAAGACAGATCATATAATAGCGTGTACATATATTGGCAAAGATACTGTTTGCATGACTTGTTTGATGATTTTTGTTCATGTCTCCTAGACAAACAACTATTCTTATGATAATTTTCCCCTAAGTTTTAGTCATCGGGCGGAATGCAGAAATCCACAACTATGTTGAGTATTATACTATACTTTCATTATATACATAAGTAGATATGCCTCAGTAAATAAAATGGATTTAATGTAAACGTGAGCCAAGTATGTTACTGCGTCGGTACCTCGCGAACGCCTCACACTCACTATTAAAACAAACAAAAATAAGTTAACTAACATCTAGCGATACAAACATTTCGTATCAAGTATTAAGTACCGTACACTTACAAACGTACACAGTCCTTCGCGAATTGTCAACACTATGTGTTACACGATCTTACATCTACATTCCATAATAAATTAGTCACCATTATCGGAAGAACAGACACTGAATAGACTAGCGCGCGTCACTCGAACCACTGCTTGGTGGCACTCTCTCATAACTTTACACTGTATTTCACAACACACGTATTTATGTAGAATTTTTACGGAAACATTTTGAAACGGACCGATCCATATGTGCGGCCGAACGACTCAGTCGAAACGATATTTGGAGATCATAGTCGAAGCATAGTTAGAGAGCGAGGGTCCGGCGTCAGGTGGCGTCGAACTCGATCTTGTCCCAGGAGTAAT
>DWMF01001914.1:0-10722 GCA_018244815.1 Parelbella polyzona | reverse complement strand
ATAGATATAAAAAACGTGGACATTGTCGTGAACTACGATTTACCGAAGAGCATAGATGAATATGTGCACAGAATCGGCAGGACTGGTCGTGTTGGCAATAGAGGAAAGGCTATCTCCTTTTTCGATGATGATTCGGTGAGTGAGGCAAATCCCTGAAGGGGTACACAGAGGAGTGTAATACTCTCTCACATTTCATTATGTTTATGTCCCATGGAATAAATGGTGAGCCTATTGTCATACACCAGGAACAGATCCAGACTCCGAGTCACTACTAGAAATTCTAAATTGGAAAAATCTGATAGTACCTAACCCGGGATTCGAACCCAGGAACTCCCTCCTTCGGATCGACCAGCAAGGCAGTCGGGGCTCTTTATTATTTGAAATTATCACATTCTACTATATTTCCTTTGTTGATCATTTATATAAGATTTAGAGACATTTGGACAACAATATTTTCTGAAACATAGAGTATATTGCTAACACTGCATATTCCCTATAAAATCGTTCCAATGTCAAACTTGAATTATTTAAATGTAATGTAAGATTTATTGTTTTTCTTTTAGGATAAGGACCTGGTCGCGGACTTGGCGAAGATTCTAAAGCAGGCAGACCAACCTGTGCCCGATTTCCTTAAGGGTGGCGGCATACCCACTTACACAGGCAACAAATATGGCGGAAGCGATATTAGGGTCAGTATATCAACAATTACCGACACGAGATATGTTTATAAATATTCAGGACTAGATAAACAGTCGGCTTGAATATAAATTTATAGTATGATTATTCCAGGATAATTAAGTATATGTACATTGTCATACTGCATATTATGCATAAGTATATGTACATTGTCATACTGCATGTATTGTGTTAAGAATAGTCAGCATTGGACCAATGTTTATAATATTTTTTATATTAATAGCAATAGATGGTTAATTATCGATACATAGTCGAATTAATTATCGCGTAAAGAAAACTGGAGATTATTACTACTTAATGTGGTACTACTACACACTGGCAAGTCCTATTAAAATATCTGGGGGTTGGAGGTAACATCACTTTAACTCTAACCAATATGATTAACACTAAATAAACAAAATTATATAAAAAATATATATATTTTGTAAATCAAGCAGTACTTATAACCTATGCTGCAAATATCTTTAGATGATGACAAACACCGACATGTGGTCAATTTGGAGACTTACCATTTAATGAGAAAATAGCACTATTCATTCAGGTCTTCTCTTATATATGTTTGCTAGGCTTACCACCTATTCCATGGGATGTAAATGTAACTGGTGAAATGTGGGAGTATACCACATTCCTCTGCCTTCCCCTTCGGTGATTACAGGCGTGATGTTACATTTATATTTGTTATTGAGCAGCTCTCTCGGTAGCTATCATCAAGCTAGTATGTTTACAGCCATATATAATACAAAGATAGTGTTTCAAAACTGTAATATGTTTATCAAATTTTAATATGATATCTGTTTTGGAGTTGTTCTTTCAAATAGACCAGCTCAAAGAACAAAGCCGACTTTTTCTGTGTATAAATGTAACAGTAAAAAATTTCAATAGTCTATTTTTACATTTCAATTATTTTATAGAAGTGCTTGAACATATTTTTTTCATGATGATGAAACAATAGAAATTCAAAAATGGATCTTATTGAAATGTGCTAAATTTGTCTTTAAAATCTAATCAAAATCTGTTGTCTCCTACCTGGTTTATTTGAAAGGACCCTTTGACGCCAGGGCTCAGGTTAATTCATATAAATCATAAAATTATTCTACATATATTTGGTTGTCCATGCAAACGTTAATGTGGACAAAGGTAACTAGATAAAATAATTTTTATCAAGAAATACGCTGATAATTTATTTTGCATTTTTTGTAACATGACTTAGTTGGTTCATAATATAATCTTAAAATCACTGTGCATGTTTATTTTTTCACCATGACAGCTCTCATACTATTTATATATGTAGGTATGTAGTTGCAGTTTATGCAAAGTTTTTGATACTTATGCTGAATTTTTTATGTCGAAAGTTTAACTTTAAATAATTGAACACAAATGTGAATTAAATTAAGTTGTTAACAATATTGGTTATCTTTTTACTTTCAGAACTTTAACAACGCTGACCATGTTGAACAGGGTGACGAGCCCGATGAGCAGTGGTAAATGGCTTCATGAAAACACTCCAATGGCAAAACAATTAAATGACCATTTCTTTGCCTGAGTAATGTTTATGCAACTAGTGGTGCGTGTATAAATATAAAATCGGTGCTTGTGTGGAATGACAGTCAGTTTGAATCGCCTCAGTGACCTCGAACAAAACATTTGTGTGATTTACTTAATTGGTGTAATTTAACCCTGAACTCTATACAAGACTGTGTTTTAACGTGACAAGTATTTTTTTAATTAGCATGTAAAATAAGTTTGAGCTCTAGGGCTCATAGAGCGACCATAATGCACTCTCACCGGTATTTGCACAAGTCCTATTTTTAAATGTACATACATCATTTAGTTGTACTTAATGAGTTTTTCTTTTTTTTTGTTTGTTCGATAAGAGTTTTGTTTTGTTTTCCCTTTTTTTTACTTCAATTATTGATCAAGTAGTGTTTAGTTTATAATTATTTTTTTTTCACTTCATTGTTAGTTATAAATCATATGTTTTGTATTTAGCAAGCCAGGCCGCAACTTTATTGATTGTTTCTTTATTTAATTGTATAACACTAATCTGTGATGTGTATTAGTACAGTTGCTCAGTTTAAATTTTAAATAGTTACATTTAGGTTAACGTTTATTGATATACATTTATAAAACTCCGTATACATTTACGTTTTGTTATTATTTTGGGTTTTTTCAATATTGTTGCACTTTAGAATCTCAGTTTAACTTTTTTTTTATGTAAAAAGGTCACAAATTCTCACAGGCAGCTATTATATACATTAAATGTTTGTGTCTCTCCACATTCATAATGAATAAAAAATTTAAAAAGTACCTGCAGTATAATGGCGCAGGCTTATCATTGTCTGTACAAATTATAATATTAACCTAACAAACATAGATTTTATATTGAAATAGCCTGTGATGATTATTATAAGTAGAATAGGGTTAATATCGACTTTCCTTAAGTACAAGCTTTAGTTACTGCGGCGTTTAATTTTTACGCTGGCAGGTTGAAGTACCCACGAGCATAAAACAAAATAACATTATTAGTTTATTCCTAAGTTAATATAAATAGTAGACATAAAAAAAGTCATGTCCGGCGTGGATACAGTTATGTCCGGTAATACTTTTGCGGTGTCCCTGTACACCGGATCCGCGGGAACCGCGCGAGTGTGTCAACATTTAAAAATGTATTTAAAAACACAACAAACCCTGATATGCTTGGCATAGTTTCGTTTAAATGTAAGTGAGATGTAACGTGGTTCAGATTTCCAAGTAGTATTTTATCGTAATGATGCTTGTAAGTTTTCATTATGAGAAATAAACTTCAGGGTATGTTCGCAATAGGCTGGCTCGCCGGGCAGCGCCGGCTAGCCCGCTGATGTCGAGGGCGTAATATTATTCCCGATGAGTACCGACGTTGCTAGACCCAACATATTTTTTGACCTTATGATAAAACTTTTTTACTCAAGATGCTTGTATTCAACTGTAAAAGGTTATATTATAAATATAAGATATTTCCTCTTATATTGTTGTTTTTTTTTGTAGTATAGCTGCAGATGTTACTAATTAAGGGAGAAAATAACGAAGGCTTTTAATAACATGTTTCGCAAATGTTTTTTATTAACACTGAGTAATGTCTCGTATCTGAGGACAGCCCAAACAATAAAATGAACTATATATTTATCATCGTTGTACATATTTCAAGTGTTACAAATTATGACATTATATTCATAAATGGAATAGTAGCATTACTTTTTTCGTAATTCTCCAATAAATCGAAGCTGCAACTAGAGTGCGACTTCAGACTTTTTCTAGTCGAACAAGAAAATGATACTATATTGTATAGTCTCACACTGATAACATTTATAGAAATTGTTAACAAGAAATATTATATTTCTAAGGTACGCTTAAATATATCACAGTCAAACGTGTATTTTTAACTTAAGTATAAAGGATGAAAAATGAAAAGTTTAGCTAAATTTGTATGTACCTACATAACGAATTAACAATTAGTAGTGAAAAAAAAACTTTTATTTTATGAGGTATTAAAAAGGGATTGGAAATTACTTCATTTGGCGAAGACAGCGCAATTCATAAAGACGCCTATCACATGTCGAATAACAGTTCTTGACATCTATTCCAGATATGTTAACGCTAATAAAGATCAGTTGGACCTTCTCGCGTCTTAACGGTGTTGCTTACTATATTATATTTATGTCGTCTTCGACAATAGTTTTAAATGTCGTAAATTAACATAGAAAAATATCCAGAATATCGATAGCATTATCGATACCGATATAAACAGCTTTATTGATTGTTTATCGACAGTGGACAATCGACATGCAAAACTATACATTTATTAGATAAACAAATACGAACGCTTTTTTAGCGCTAATTGCTTCCGCGAGTGACACATTGTCAATTACATGTTATAATACTACTGTTACTGTCTCCTATTCCATACGAATGTGTTTTTATATTTTCGTTTGGATTTAATATCAATTGGCAATTTATATAATAGGTAAACAATATACATTGTTTAGTTTATCAATTTATTGTTACGCGGACATCTGTATTAGCTACAAATTTTATTATCTTTCAGTAAATACCTATTAATATTCAGTTTTGATTACTATAATCTTATCTCTAAATTAAGCGGTTACTTCAATATTGTCTTACATTCTTTGTAATATAGCCTTAAGCACATAAAATACAATGTTACAGACTTCCAGCGACTTAGTCCTATCTGTAGCATAATTTAATTTAATGTGCCGTCCAAAATTTTCCCGCCGGTAATCCATTAATAAACAACACCACCGATCAATTGAGAGTCCAATATTTATAATGGTAATAACTTATTCCTCGTTACTGTTCTCTGAAAGACAATAATTTAAAAAAAATATGGGGTTATTTAATTTAATAATTAATCAAAGACACATAGGGGGCTACGGATACAATTCGATGTCTTTTTGCTAAAAGTGATTTTTTTTATGAAAAATAGGCATATCTTATTACAATCAATAGAACTTACGTTCAGTCAGAAGATCATAATTTATCCTATTATTTCCGTACGAGTAATATTTGACAAATCTGAAAAGGTATAGGTATTTATATCAGGTAACCACACATTTATACTTATTCATGAATAATTTCTTCTCATTCCATTATTTTTCGTATTATTACGATGTCGTCATATATTTTGGTTGACTACGACGATAATCTGATTTGTAAATTTTACTTTGTTCACTTAGAAGTAGAGGTATACTTAGGTATTATATAAAGAGATATGTCATAAAATATTTACCCTAATAATATCGCACAAATAGCGGTCAATACGCCGCTAAATAAAAAGAAAGTCCCTGGAACGGTACTTATAGTTGTCGTATAGATTGCCATATACACTACAGGAGCGACCAGTTGCGCTAGGCCTTCGAACGCGCACATCATCGCGAACACCTTTGATACATCGGGTCCTGGCAAACTATTTGACAAAAATGATCTAATTAGAGGTGCAGATAATCCTTTAAACATCGATACCGTGGAACCTGAAAATAAATTGATTACCATCAAGTTGTATGGTGAAAGTACCTATTGATTATAATTAAGTAGATATGGTTATGATGAATGATTTTGATGAATGACTAATATTTCCTTTATGAATTCTAAATTTGAATACATTGAAATAATACCATTATTCAGTTTTATTAATTATTAACTGCAATGTGAACAAAACCCAATCATAAGGATTTTTATGAACTGAGATCCGATTAACCTTCTTATATAGATGCAAGAGAAAATTAAAATAGTAATTATGTTCCATACAATTTACCTAAATACATTTGCCATGATTCAACCGCAAACGATTTAATGAAATACTCGGCTGAGGTAGTCACCACAGTGAAAATGGTGAAAACAATTTCGCTTAGATGCAATATCTTCTGTCCAATAAACAGACCAAGGAATCCTGCGGTGAAGCCCAGCATCGTGGCCACGGCCGAAAACACGTTATAGTCGGATACTGCCCAATGTAATTTTTCTCTCGTAAACATGTATTCCAAATTAGATGTCCCGTAGACAGTGAATACAGATATTATTCTCACTACTATGATAAGCAATATCTGTTCTCTTCCACTGTTCGGTCGTTTTTTGAAACATTCACGGGCCATTTCTTTCACAAGTAAGAGATCCAAGATCTTAGAAAAGCCGCCCTGCAACCGAATACGATTGAAGAGTTAAATATACTTACATAAATTATGACACAAATTCACTCGTTATTTATATAAAAGTTAGTTCTGAAAAATTCAGAACAACTAAAAATTTTAATTTGTAGAAAAAGCAATTAGGTGTATAAGGATAAAGATTTTTGCCAATAAATAAGTACTCTTCGCGTACCTCCTAAGGGACCTGGCCTGATGACGGAATAATAATTGATTGAACTTGTCGTTCCTTTGACTAATTATATGGGTAATTATATCTTGACTAGTTCTAGTCTACCGATGTTAGAAAACTATGATATTTGCAATTTTGTAGAGGGTAACACTGACGCATCTATTTTATTGTTAGCTAAGGCTATAGTACTTATAGAACATAGAAGACATTCCAACTTATGTCTCGATTCGGCTACCCATTCCGTTTCGTTTTGTGGCCAAAAAATCAAATATGCAATACATACCTTTAAAGCTCCCGTCAACGATTCTGATATGTAAATATTCGCGTACGCGTAAGCCAGTACGTTCAACGCCGTCCCGAACAAAATTAAATATACATTTCCAATCATTAAAATCAAATCCTTTGCTATAGTCGAACCTATTACAACACCCAGTGATAATGTAGCGTCTACCAAAGTCATCCTGAAACAAACAATTGGGTATTTTCAGAAGTCATAATCTGTTATAAACATACAAGCATTTCTTTTATTTTTGACATGGATAAACCGTAACGTAACATAACGCCTGTAATAAAATAAAATAAAAATTAAAAAAAGTAATCCGCGAAGAGGTAGGCAAGCGAGCGTAGTACACTCCCACGTTTCACCAGTTACTTTCGATTCCCCTGCAATAGGTGGTGAGCCTATTGCCATATAGGTACCGGACACAGATCCAGACTCCGAGTCACTACTAAAAATTCTAAATTAGAAAAATCGAATAGTACCCGACCCGGGATTTGAACGCAGGACCTCCCGATCGGCTGTCGCGTTTGCAAACACCCGACCGACGAGGCAATCATAGATAAATTCTTTATTTTTTTTATATTATTATATCTTCATGCTAGATCCTTTATGGGATAAGCAAGGAGAAAATTTCAATCTCTTTCATAAGTTGATGTGAAAATTATGTAGTAAATTACACGGTAACTTAAAATTCCCGGTTATTAATATGTGTGCCCAGTAACGTACAAATCTGACAGACTTTTTGTATATTTATTACTACCTTTCTACATATATGGATTATTTTGCTATATTAATAATTACCTAAGCGCCGTTTTTTCAGGAGGAGACACATCACTTATGTAGCTATATGCACCCGTAAATAGCACCATGTATCCTCCAGTGACGGACATTGGCAAACTTGTTACAATATACCAATATGGTCCCAAACTAGGTATCATACTGTATACCACCATTAACATTGTCGTAAAGGTCATACCTATGAATTAATATGATTAATTTGACGTTTCATTATATTTATTAACATGTACTACGATTATAATGAGTAGAATATCTGATAGTTGGTAAACGTTAACAGTCGCGCACAGCTGTGCACGACTGTTACCAAATATGTCACCAGCCGTATGTGTACATGGCAACTATTTTATCGCACACGTACAACGTATAACATGTTAGAATCTAATATACTTAATTTTAAGCCGACAGGCTGAACCTTCACGAATGTGCATTGCGGGTGTGATTTGCCCAATTTCAAGTGGAAATGAGTTTAATTACCGTTAAAAGACAAATAGTACATCGAATTAGCAATGGGATAATCAAATTTTGTTCAAAAATTATTACATCTCATTTGTATACAACGCCAAATTTATGTTCCATATAAGTTCATAGAAAACTAATGGCAATAAGCATTTACCTTATAGATGTTTGCAGATGAATTATGCTCAACTTATAAATAAAAAATGTACGTGGGGTATGGTGGTCTAAGTCTAGTATAAGTATGTCCAAGTCTAAGTATGGTACTAAGCATAGTACAAATTATCATAGAAACATAGCAACAGTCATGAAAAAATCAAAGTTTAGTTGTTGTTTCTTACCCAGCAGCGACCAAGTTATAAGCGGCTTCCTTCCATACCTGTTGGACCAAGCTCCCAGGAACAGTGACATAATAGCAGGTCCCACTGATTCGAGAACTAACTTGATTGTGGAAACAACCGTCGCATATTTTTGCACAGTCTGTTCCAAGAGATGTGTATCATTCGTTTTAATTGGAGAAAGGAAACCTTTACATTCCAGGTGTGAGAAATTTAAAGATATCACGCATGTCCTGTATAGCATGATGTTGCTGATCGCAGAGTCTAAAATAAATACAATTAGTACTGAATTGCGCATATTCTAAGAACTGCTTGTTTAAATGTTGCAAACAAATATATCACCTTTTGAATCATTTCTATACAAGTGTAACTTACTGCATAAAATTGTGTGCGAAAAAGAATCTTGATTTTATTGATGTTTTGATGTACCAAGAAAATTATTTAAAAAACAAATGCTTCGTCGCTACTATTATTTGTATAAAAACAACAAAATAGTCCCATACTATAATGAATCATCGAATTCCCTGTGAAAAGACTGCGACTGCCAAAAATATGCTATTTAATAAAATATAATTTGGACTATCTTGGTTGATTTTAAAGAGTTGTTTTCTTCAAGAACGCGCTATTCTTACTGGTCAATACTTACTCGCAGTTCCAGATATCAAGATATTAGCGCAGGTGCACTGGGCGATCGTAATTATATTCCCGTCAAGTGCGTAGAGTAAACGGAAGTCATTATAACCTTATACTTACCTACTATTAGAACATCTACGCGTTCTACTGATGCTGTGATTTTTAATTTGCAACTGTTTATTGGCTATCTTTGTCGTTTACGTTCTATATACTTAGTTTTCATTGATATATCAACATTTTGTAGACTTCGTATAAAAATTCTTGAGTTTTAAATTTACAATGACACTGCTCTAAGTCTTAACATATGAAATATTATTATTGAACCTGAGTTTTTTTCATCAAACAATAAGTTGGTATAGGAGAATCAGGAGTAGTGCGATAATTGGTAGCATGGCAGTTAAAAATATTATAAAATAAAAAAATGCCTTTTCCTGTTTATACAATTTATAGGTACCTAGTTAACAAAAAATATCTAGATAAATTTATAAGGTAGAACAGAAGAGGAATAATTTGTCTTTTGATTCTAAAGTGTTTATTAATTATATATAGTCTCAACTTATTTCTGTTAACATTAAATAAATAGGTAGGTTTTAAACATAACAATCGATTTTTAGCCTGCGGTTACCAATCATGTTAGGTATTTATTATTAGTTGAATGTTTAGTCAAATATTTTCCTTGTTTGTTTTATTCATTATAATAATATTATTCATATACTTTGTTTAAAATTGTGAAAGAAGCACGGCAGGTCTGCAAGGATAGCCAGAGTCTGTCCGTGCTCTCTGCCTACCCCAAAAAGGGACCTGCCGTGAAGATATGCATGTATATAGGTACTATTCAAGATGCATAATGGTAAAATAATATTTGTTACCAAGTACTACAGTATAATTTTTGTCTCCGTGCAGTTTACTGCTACAGTTATACTGTATAGAACTATGTTATAGCACTGTTACAGCGATTAGACCTTGATAAATTAATAGTAGGGACAAAAAACGGAAAACAAACGATAACCGTTTACAGTCTAGGTTCTGCATTTAGAGTTGAGTTACAAAGTAATTAATTTTACATGGCATGACCGAGCCAATTACGTTGCACTATTTTTTTACATCCATTATTCGTCTGCATTAAGTAACTATATTAGCACCAATTACTTGTAAGAAAATTTACTGGACCTTGAGAGAAAGAAATATCTTCTAACGAAACCAGATCTACGGCTGTTGCGTATAATTCCCATGATCCGTAAATTTTATCATATATATCTTTTTTAAATAAAATCTACAGGTATAACTTAATCTTGACTTCAGAAGATTATTTAATGGATAAAAGATTTAATATTATATATATCATTCGTAAAAAATAATATATTTTTTATTTTGTATATATATATGAGTTTTAAATATGAGGCATTTTGAAAATAATAATAATGATAACGTGATATCACGCCTGTAATCCCCGAAGGGGTACGCAGACGAGTGTGATACACTCCCACTTTTCACCAGTTACGTTGAAGTCCCATAGAATAGGTCGTGTGACTATTGTCATACACCGGGCACGATTCCAGACTCCGGATCACTACACTAATAGAAATTCTAAATTAGAAAAATCCAATAGCACCCGACCCGGGATTTGAACCCAGGACCTCTCGATCGGCAGTCGCG
>DWMF01001913.1:0-10723 GCA_018244815.1 Parelbella polyzona | reverse complement strand
AATAAGTCCGCGATACCATATGTCTGACTATTACAGTTATGTCACAATAACTACTTTTTCATGTTAAAATATACAATTGTAACGCCGGTATAAACTAGGCCAAATTATCCAAATAAATCATTTCGTATTCAAGGCTATATCAATACCTGTAAATTACCCAAGCTTATTAATTACTAGCTATCTAGCTAGGGTGTCTGATGGTTTTCGATAGATCATGGATCAAGAGTCAGTGAACAGAGATGGGCGATTATCTTGATTAGAATAAACGATCCTCTTTATTTGTTAATACTTAATACTCTGCTACACTATCAACTATCAACATCCACGCGGACGCCGTCGCGGGCGCTTGCTAGTTGTTTCATAAATATAACAAAGGTATGCGTACTTATATTATTGTTTCCTTTGTTCTACAACAGCTGATGAAATTCTGCCGGTAGGATCAATTCGAGTAAACTGTCTGAACGAGTTATGCTTGTCCCCCGCTTTGAAGGACCTCGTGGATTTCTCCCTCACCCGTCAGACTACCGGTCCTCGACCTGTCTTCAATACGAAAAGCAAAGTGTTTGAGATAGACTCCTGTAGAACTATTGGAAAGGTGAATTTATTTATGACCTTTTGAATTTTTTTGTTAAAAATTTATATAGGGCACAGTAAGTTACTTCATCTTGTATATTTCTCCGAGCACATTTCCATAAGTTTAATTTTCTATAACATTTGCTGTAAGTAATGGTCAAGGAAAACATCGTAAGGCAGTTTACATCTTATATTTCTTAGGGTAGGTGAACCCTGCGTCATGAATCTACGTGTAACTAGTAAGCACACTATACATTTAATCCTCCTTATTATGGGAGAGCGATGGCGAAAATAAAACGTTTAACGATGTAATTGATGATGATAAATGATGCGTTTTATAACTTCGTCTAAAATGTATTAAATTATCTATAACGCATTCTGGACAAAGACACCAGATTTAAAATGCATCATTTGTCGTTATTATATCATAATTCGCCCTGGTTAGGTATGTTTGGTGTACACTGGCGGTGCCTGGTCGGTGTGGCTGGCGACCCGCGAAGGTGCTTGGGGCTGGCTAGCAGACTCCTTTACCCATTACTTCCGGATGGCTCTGGTTCACCTGGGCCTGCCTGGATGGCAAGCCGCTTTCGCCAACTTACCTCTGATTCCCTGGGCTGAGGTTGTAGAATAAATGTTATTGTATTTAGACATTATAAGTAGTTGAATTTGACTAAATTTTGAGAATTATTTCGAAATATAGCAATAGGACTGAAAATTATATTTAGCCTTTTCTTGTGTAAATAACGGTCTAGCAATATTTACAATAATATATACTGAAATAGATATAGTACATTTTTGTTCGAATATGAGTTAGTTTTCTTTGTCGCTGAAAGCTAATCAGGTTTCCGTTGCAGCAACTGTTTCTTTTGCTCGCGCCCCATCTTCTGGAGAAGACGGAAAACGAGAACAATTCGCTGGCATCTGGCAACGAAACCGGCTTGAATCACATCGACCCGAACATATTCAAGACATCGGTCCGCCAGCACAAGGGTACAACTAGACAGAATAATTGATAGCAGAATTATACACTGTATCTTTATAATTTTTTTTCAAAATACACATGATGTATTGCAGTCTACTTTTATTGTATTGTTACGCTAGGCCTCTCGGCGTGGGCAGAGAACACTAAGTGCCAAGTATGTATGTCGTACCTATCGTTGCAAATCTATCGAGTTTCGTTTACATTAGTTACATTTGGAGGAAAGTTTTGTTAGTGAAAAATCAGACTCATTATGCATAAAATGTAGGTAGGTATATGACGCAACTACGTACGCCACAGTTCAGTGTTGCAAATTCATGGTCACTGAAAATTTTAATGGATAATAATTAGAATGTCTGCGCAAATTATACATTTATTAATCGCTTCAAAGATGCAAAGAGCAAAAACAGCGTTAAAATAAAATAAAGCGAATTACTTACACAATATTCATATATTGAAATAAATCATGATACAATAAAATTTATAGCTAAACAACAAAACTAAAAATGGACGGAATGTGAGATTCTTAATGAAATTTTAAGCTTAATAATTACATCAAATCAAATCATTTTAAGATTATTAATTACAATTAAATCAAACATAGCTTACGTTTAATATCTCTTCATCAAAGTCTTACATAGTTCGTTTAATGTGAAAAATATATGATTGCCATTTTGAAAGAGTGAGCGACATAATATTTAGTGTGTACTTTGAAAACTCTTAGGAGCCGGGATTATTTCAGCGAATACGTACAGTGCAAGAACAAGAAAACTCGACAAGACGTCTTAAATTCTTAATGACTTACTAGATACTACTTGTGAGATTTTTATCACTTGTTTGCATAAGACAAAAGGTAAGGAATTGCTCTGATTGGCTATAAAATATCAATGCAATATTTCCCAGTACAAACATATTAAATTTTAACAGACACACAGTAGTAAAATGTGATGTACAATAGTAGTTACATTACAGTCTTCCAATGCAACATTCGCAAAACTTACTCCTATACTAATTGGCAGCGGCTAAATAAAGCTAGAATATTGTATAACCTAGAGAAATTCTTATGGAGAAAAATTTCAGTGAACTTTTATTTATTTGACACTAAATTTTTGCGTTGATAATGTGACACTTAACTTTTCTTAATAGTTAATAGTACATTTATTTCTTGAGATTACAGTACAATTCATGGTTTTAGGCATTAGTATATTTATATCTAAAATTATTTATTATTATATAAGAGATGAACTTATACTAAACACATATTGTCTTGGTGGGATATTTAATTTAGTAAAATATCAAGAGTAGTAATATGAAAAATAATACAGACGTATATCGAAAAAATACTGAAAGATTATGGTCTGATACTTTTAATTCATTAAAGACAATAAATGTACCTACAGTAGAAAGGGTGTAGAACATAGAATAGATCAATTTTATATTAATTTTGAACATAAAAAAAATATTGATATTTTAGAAGGACAAACAGGTGAAATTTTTGTAGAAACAGTAAAAGCAGCTTACTAAGCCATTGTGAGAATTAAAAAATGTCTTAAATAACTATTTTAATTATAAATCTCTGAAATAATGTATTCGGTAAAATAGATAAAAAAACAGAATTGGTAAATAAAAATAAAACTCACAATGAATTTTGCATTTCAATTCGAATATTTTCAAAATAGGAATCGTCTCAGCAACGGTTTAGAAAGCGGCCATTACTAATACATTTGAATATTCCACCATACATAAAGTGTACGCGTTATTTCGGATAGTTTCGAATCGAAATGGTAACAATTGTGATAAAAGTATTAATATTCAATGGAATGACTTGCCTTGTTATCATCTTGCGTCATATTCATAAAAAAAGAAAAACTTTTCGTTAATTAACCCGCATTGATCCATTCTCTTAAAGTTCTATTCAGAACGATGAAGCAGTTGTTTTAATACTAAAAAAAGCGACGGTGCAATATGCACCGCAATAAAAGTTAATGAATAATGTATATATTGGAAGTGTGATGATGCGATCAGCTGATGTTTATAAATCTTGCGTGATTATTTCAGCGGAGTACAAGAGGAATACGAGAGTACTAATTGTGTGATGATAATTTCCAACAGCGTAGTAATGTATAATACGAATATAAGTTATGAAATACGTAGATGAATGTATAATAGCATAATACACATTCCAGCTGAAACCTAGTATCTGCAATACAGACGAAAATTGATAATGTCCTCATACTTACCAAGCGTATATAATTATTCTTCTATTAACTATATTTATTCGCTGTCAATATATTTGTGATCTTATATGTATTACACTTATTTTGTGATAAGTAACCCTTTAGTATTACGACTAAGCATAGACAATAATAAAACAGCAGATCATTGTTACATAGACAAAATGAGATCGTCTAAATTTGGTCCCAAGTGAAAATATATTCACATAAAAATAAAGACAAAATGTGAAAATAATATAAGCTAAGCGATATTCATAATATTATAAAAATATAATAATAATAATATTTTTTATACACTTAGGACCAAAGTACGATTAAGTCGAAATAATTTCTGCTGTACTTAACGTATTACATGTCTACATATAAAAATACGAGATTATATAAAAAAGGTGCAAAAATCAAGCGGGAAGACTGTAGCCGCTTATAATATAATATGTATTCATTTTGTGGACATAACACGTGTATGGACATTGCATTTTTTATTGCGACTATTATTAAGGTTTATGTGAGTTTTGCATTAATTCTATTAATTTTCAGTATGGCCGGTATATAGTCAATCCTTTTCTATCGTGCACTAGTATATCAGCAGTACTTATTGAAGGATTAAAATGTTGGCAAAGTCAAAAATAGGACAAACAGTGGTACGTAGCAAGCAAGGGCGTCGCCAGTCGTCCGCCTATTAACTTGATTAGGTATGCTGAATAGACTATATTATGTAGTAGCGAAGAGATAATACTTGAGAGGAGAAATACCGAATTAATTCGGGTCGAGATACGCGGAAATGACCAATCAAGTAAGTTAAGTGAACTTAGAACTATGAATACTTTCCATGTGGTTAAACGTTTTTAAACTGTGAGGAAAGGTGGGGGAGACGAAGAGCAGGGGTGGGGAAGGATAAAGCGTAAGGGGGTTTAGCTTCAGTCGGTTGAATGTCCCCCGGCGACACGGTGGCACAGCGGAATGGTGAAAGGTGGGTGGCGAGCGGGCTCGGCGCTAGTAGATCCAGCTGACGGGCACCCACTGGTGGTCGGTGGCGAGCGCGCGCAGCGCCGCCAGCACGCGCGCGTACGTGTCGTCGCCCGCCGCGCTCACCACCACCGCGTCGATGTACTTCTCGTACTGCCGCTGGATGCGCGCGCTCTCCTCCAGCGTCTGCTTCATGTCCTCCTCCTGCCGACACGCGGGTACACACGTTGTCTCTTATTGTACACCATAAGCGGCCACAGTAAACTCAACCCTCGAGTCGGACATTATACAGTTATATGAATTAGGTTTCTACTTCTTTTTATGTTCCGATCTTCCGGAACACGACCAAGATTAACTTGGCACTAAAGTAGAATTAGAGTTACACTATTTTTTATTATATGAGATTGGTGAATAATCTAAATAGATGATCGTTCAAGAATTTGTATGATTTTTGTAACTATTCTTTTTCATTATAGTCTACAAGTAGTCACACATCAGCGCATTAAGCCACAACTATTAAATATAAGTTGTGAGACTCCATTCCTTGAGCATTATGAAACACTAGATGTCGCTGCCCTTCAACATAAAAGGGCTACTATAAAAATAAGTTAATCTATAAGTATAAAGAAATAAAGAGTCTCACCTCGTAGAGAGAGGCCAGCGACTCCAGCGTGCGCGCCCGCCGCGAGCTGTAGCGGATGGAGCTCTGCCGGTCGAACTACGCAACACCATGCGCCCTCGTTGTACCCAGATGTGCCAAAACACACTACTCACTTCTAATTTCTATACTTCACCTACTTCTGTACTAATCTGATCGAATAATAATATATGCTGCTAATAAGACAAACTTTAAAAGATAATAAAAATAAGTTACACTCAATATGTGTGTTCTATTCTCAATTATTACCGAATTAAAATGCTTTATAATTGTTTTATCTAAATTGAAACTGTACAGTGATATTGGCAAACTGGGTCCAAATGCAAATAAAACACTTCAACAAAGGCTTGGGACAAAATTAAAAGTAATTAAATCGACATACAATATTATATAAAATCACGTAGCATGAGGCCATGCAGTTTATACTCAAACTATATAGAACTTTGCACTATGGCTACGTACTTTAGTAAACAACTGGTAATGCATTCAACTAAGCATTTTCTCTTTATGTTAAAAAACTTTATGGAGAATCCTAATCATATCTATATATTTTAAAAGCTACAGAGGCTCAATTTTTCTAAAAGGTTACAAAGCGCAACATGGCAAACATCTATTAGCACTATGACGTAACAGATAATCTAAACAGACTAATATATTTTTTTACATTACCGTCAAGTTCCGATTGGAGGCATAGGTGAGGTTCCTCAATTGCTCAATACCGGGTGCTCCGATCATGACGACGTAAGGGAGAAACTCGCTGCTGTTGTGCAGCAGCTTCAAGGATTGTGGGGCGCAATCTAGGATGCACATTTTCCCTAAAAATATATTTTACATTTAATTTAAATTATCACTACCAATATAAATTCATGTTATAGTCAATTATGCAACAATATAGACTTCAACTATCCCGCATCACGTGAAACGTGGTTTATATAGAGCCTATACCTTCAATTGAGTGTCCTTTGTTATGGGCAATAGAACCATTATTTTTGAACAGGTGGCAGATCTGTCGCCTAGATGGCAGCACCGTTGTCTTTTACAGGTTAATGGCAACACTACCTTAACAGAAAAACCTTTTTAACCAGTACCTTTAAAACTTCTGATTTTTCCCCATTTTATATAATGGGTAAGTACTGTTCCCTAGTGCAGATGTCAGCGATAATAATGATAGGAGTAACCTGAACTTGATAAACCAATATGTACCAATAATTTCTTCTCATAAAGAGAACTGGTCGATTGCAATACCTTCCTTGATGACGGCGCGGATGGAGTCGAGGTGCGTGCCGTACAGGTGGCCGTTGTGTTCGCCGTACTCCAGGAAGCGGCCCGCCAGCGCATCACGCTCCATCTCCTCACGCGACACGAACCAGTACGACAGCCCGTTCTCTTCCAGGGGTCGCGGCGGGCGCGACGTGTCTGTTGGAACCGAAACACGTCCAGGAATATAATATGCGAAGGTGATAGTTGTATTACCATAGTATAATTTAATTATTAGAGATATCTACCACAGTGAAGTATCGTGTTGGAGTTATAAAAAGTTACTGTGCGCTCATTTTCAATAACAATATGCCATTACAAGCATCTCCTTCCATAATGTCCTCCAAATTTTTCTAATTTGATAATGATGTTAATGAACAAACAGTTTTGTTTGGCATAAGTATGGTCTTATATTGATTTAAATTTTGAAATGGTGTACAGCACTCACGCGGCACGACAGCTCCGAATCTGTCGGGGTGCTCCTGTATCATACGGTTCTTGAGCGTGCGGCGGCCCACGCCGCGCGTGCCCACCAGCGCCAGCGTGCGGCGCAGGAAGGGCGGCGTGCGCGCCACCTCCTCGTACAGCGCCAGCTCCGCCCCCTCCAGCTGCACGCTCGACCGCGACTCGTACACGAACTTCTTCTTCTTCTTAGATATCTGTCCTCACATCCGCTTATTGTTACCACTTCCACATCTATTTCTTGTGTATCTTATAGTTATTATAGAAAGCACACCACTTAATGTTAATGCTGTAATGTAGGGATTTGAGTTCCTTCTCAAATTAGAATTCTAATTTGAATTGAAAATCACAGAGATGTTGCTACCGCTATGTAATAAATGGAATGCAGATACACTATATACATATGAATTATAAAAATCTCCCTAGTAATGTTTAAAAGTTAGTATATTTCGAGAGCTATATTAAAAGTTTGTAACTATTTACATTGTTTTTCATGCTTACCCTGGCTCCACAAATGCTAATCTTATGTACAAAATCAGCTTCTGGTGGCACATAAGCTTTACGTCTCTCTTCTAACTCTGGTGAAGGAATCAATCCGACCACATCTGGGTTCTCCACATGACTAGCTTGCCACCAGTTAGGGTCTTTTCTATCTGATACCTAAAAAAATTAGGAGTTCTAGAGTTAATAGAGTCTTCCAGTACTCTAATAGAATTCTAATATCATTCCTTTAACATATATGCAAATACTGTCAAGTTCAAATTGTGTTATTAGATATAAGAAAACTTACTTGTAAAATGTCACCTCTTTTGAACCCTAATCCTATTTCCTTACACGGTAATAATGTATCTTCACTAGGGTTATAGTCAAACAGGGCTCTCATGTAACACTGCAACAAAATTGACATTTACATAAACTGATAAAAAACATTAACAAACAAAACCTGGGTTGACTGGTAGAAAACGCTGATTGGCATTAAGTCCACCCTTTGTTAACAACAATAAAGAATGAATAAATAAATAAAACAATTGCAATTAGAGCTAGTTTCAAAAATTTTTTTTTTTATTATGAAAAAATGTGTTTTTTTGGTATCTGTATGTAACGTTTTATTTTGAAGGTAATAATCATTGCATTCTAGCAGTAAAAAATTGGGTTTTGTTTTAAAAAAAATTTTTTAATTCATCTCATTAAATAAAAATCACTTTGTGTTTCTTTTCCAAGAACAAAATAGAAAAGATGAAAATGATTACTTACACTAAGTTTGTTTGTGGAGAGCAAGCTCTTATCTTTCAAATTGGGTCCAACTTTGAGTGTAACTCTATCATTTGGCTTGGAGACAGCCTCCTTTAACTGGTCCTCGGAGTCAATTTGTACTCCATCTACTTCTAATAGCACATCACCTACAGAGAGTAAGGCTTGTTTTGCGGCAGCACTGCCTGCTAATATTCTAGCTACTATCAATTGTCCATGCTCATCCGTTGTTACCTGGAAAAGTTTGGATATAATTGTTCACAGGCTAAAAACAAGGTAAGAGGTAAGAGAGAATAGGTACATGAGCAGACCGAGGGTAAGATCTAAATCTTTATTCATCTTCTTATCAACATAACATGATAAACCTGTGTTTTTTCAAAGAGAAAAAGTTATTGCACAAAGATCTAAACATAAGTGACATACTCAGTTTGCTATATATGGTGGAGTCCATTAATTAATGTGAAGCATTCAAGGGGGAAAGGGGTTCAAGTCAAATCTCATCAATATTTACTCTCGGGAGAGAGGGTCTCGGCAAAAATCAAATAATTTTTTTTCAAGAAACAGAGAATAATTGCAAGTAAATAGTTTTTAATCTTATGTAATGATTTAAGTATTTTATTGTTTACTTTTCACTACGATTCTAGTCTATTTACTCAAGCATATTATTTTATTTCTTTCTAGAATCCGATACATTTACGAGATACATGCATTTTGAAAAATATCATGTGAGATTGGATGAGAGAGTGGGTTGAGCAAAATCTCACGAAATGTCATAATTAAAAAAAAAATCTAAAATCATCTCATGTAATTATTGGACTCCCCCTATTTCCTATATTTAGTATTTATAAGAAAATTATAGTATTAATAAAAATGTAGTTATACTGATATTCAAATTTTCCTATCTTAATATCCAATCACCACCATCTCTAAGTGTAATATTAGGTGGCATTTCTGCTTTAATGCTGCAGAATTACAAAAAGGTTAGAAAAGGTAAAAGCATAAAATACATCAAAAATACTGAAATATAAATAATGTTTGAAGGTAATGAATTCTACTGACTGTTAATCCTAAGGGTTGCCCTGGCACTTTTCTAAGGCCAACTACTTTGATAGTTTCCACAGGCATGTCTCCGTTTTGGTCGGGGTTGTCGCCCAAGCCTGTAGCTAAGTCTGTACTCTCTTCTTTTTTCACTGTCTTCTCATCAACTCCGGAACCACGTTCTAACCAAATTTTGCCAATTTGATCATGAGCATCTATTAGGGCCTGCAAGAGACAAGATAAAACATTAGAAATTTGTCTGGTCTTGTATTCCAGTGGACAGTGAATATGACTGTGGAGCCTAGAATTGTGAGCCAGAACCCTGTTTAGGATAAATATTTGTGTGATGAGCACAGGTATTATATATGATTTATCAGCTATCTAATTACATAGCAGTCTGTCCAATTTTAAATCAAGTGACTGAGTGTGGAGATGTTTGAATAATATACATATATACTATTCATCAGAGAATGGGGCAATTCCTTTATATGTGAGAACAATAGTTAAATTTCAATTAATACAGTATTAAATTAAAATGAATCATTGTTCTCTATGTGATTTTGTGAAACAATGAAAATATGTAAAATTACCGACACTGTATATTAAATAAATATGATTATAACAGACAAAAGGTGGTCATAACATTAACATTGCTACATTCATTGCAACACACTTTGTTTCTTAATGCTCATAATGAGTATTTCTTTGTTACTTTGGTACACCAGGCACTTGTCCTGAAAATTAATCATATGAGGACTGGTAGATATTTGGGACAATGGAAAATCAAATCTCTGTTTCTTACAACCATCCTGAACACTTTCTACAATTGTCATTAGCTGTTTTTTGGTAATTGTAAACTAAACTGAAGTAGTATGATGAATATTTTTACTTTTTATTACCAGCCCAAGTTCCAGCTATTCACAGACAACATCTACTATTGTAGCTATAAAAATGCCTAATTCAGGCATAACTTACTATAATATTAGGTTACCGTATTCCTCCACTCACATGTTATAATTAAGTTTATAAAAATATTTATGGTGTTTAATCTATCAGTACTTTCATAATGAATTGTGTGCGTGATAAATTTTGTTAATACAACATATAGAGTACTCCATAAGTACAGTATACAATGAAATTTAGATTATAGCTGCACAGAAAGTGTAAGCCAAACCTTATTTAAAAGAAAAAAATGTAACATCACACCAGTAATCTCCGAAGGAGTAGGCAGAGAAGTGTAGTACAATCCCACGTTTCACCAGTTACGTTTACGTCCCATGGAATAGGTGGTGAGCCTATTGCCAT
>DWMF01001912.1:0-10725 GCA_018244815.1 Parelbella polyzona | reverse complement strand
TGAACTTTAATATTTGCGTCCAGGAGAATGGGAAGCGATGCAATAATTATGAATGTTTTCTTGTCGATGAACATGTAGTCAACGCTGACTCGTTCGTTATAAATAAAATGTATGGAAACTTGAGACAAAAACGTTTCAATTGGATAATAATTCTTAACTAAAATTATAATGTTTTCTATTTTATATGGCATTGGAGAACTTTTATACGTAGAAATAAAATCCAATAAATTTATTACATTTCGGTACTTGACTAGGTACCTATTGACATCGTCATTATCATCACGTCAGTCTTGTCCGTTCCACTGCTAAACATAGGCCGTTCCCAACGTTGACACATTGACATGTTTTAAGCTAATCATTCTCTCATAATTTTTTTATCATGAAAACTACGCCATATGGTAGCAATAGATTTATCACGTAATTTTAGCAATATTGTAGATAATATTGCATTTATCATTTATATGGGTTGTAAAAGACAAATGAATATACTTTTTTATCTAGTCTGTGACAGAACCAAAGTTATCGATAAGTTAGCCCAAAAGATTAGCGATTATTTTTTCCGGGAAACTGAAGTGGCAGTGGGCTGGTTACATCCGTCGTAGAATCGATAACCATTAGAATAGACTTATTGCTAAGTGGAAACCATGTCTTGGTAAACGTAGCGTAGAACGCCCTCCAGCTAGTTAGAGTAATGATATACGCAAAGTGGCTGGCAGCCGTTGGGTACGACGAACGGAAGATCGAGCTCAGTGGCGTGATATTGGGGAGGCCTACGTCCAGCAGTGGACCGGGGGCTGATGGTGATGATGATGTTTCAGTGTATTAAAATTACTGAAGTAAAAATTACATAAAATGTACAACTGTAGACTGCAGCCTTCGTCTTTCTCATTCCTGAAAGGAACACAGTGGAATAGAAACCAATAATGAAAGAATAAAAAGGTCGATGGTGATGATGACGGTGAAAAAACTTCATTTTACACTCACCAGCTCCCAACTGGACGAATCCATACACAATACTTGCGTAAGGCCCCGATATAGAGCTGCTCTGCCGAAATATAATCTCCAGATACGACTGGATGGCTAGACTGCCAGTCATATACTGCAACACCTTTAGACCTGGAAAACATCAGATCTTTTTAAAGACAATTCTGAAATCTGTTTATTATTCCTTCATCAAATTTGAAATTTGGTTACAGATTAGTATTATAATGTCACACTATATCCCTTAAAGTCTATCCAATGAAATTGTTGACCATTTCAGTGCTTCCAACTGTTTGCAACCCTCTAAAAAGTCACTAACGTTTATTTCAATTTTCTCCACCGAATCGAAACAAAGCGCCAACAAATTACATAGTTATATATCTGCAGGCCAAGTCCCTTACGGGGTACGCAGGGAGCACGGAGTGCAAAAATCTCTATCCTTGCAGACCTATCGTGCTTTAAAGAACGTAAAAACGTACTATTATATTTTTAATAAATTTTAAGAGATTTTTAGCAAATGTGTTGCTTTAGGTAAATTGAAGAACAACGATATCTAGTCATCGAAAAGACTAAGTATGCAGCACGAAGGTGACAAGCTAACTCACACGGGTTATAGGTATATTTGAAGTAATGTGAACATCGCCTTTTCTATATACGACACTCGCTTTGAAAACGTAAATCAAAATCAAGCCAGTGAACTTATGATAGAAATGCTACAAACATCACCTGCTACTATGTAGATGGCTTTTCTATATCTCATGTTGGTAAAAAGTTCTCTCAGAGTAGTTTTATTCTCCATACTTTCTCTGACGTGGGCGCGAATCACGGATAATTGGTCTTCTATCCACTGTTAGGGAACGAAATATGAGTGTTGGTGAATATTTTAGAAAACCAGCGAGAAATTATTATTTTGTTTGTGAACCTGCGAAAAACCCTTATGCCGTGAAGCAATCAGAATAATCATTTATGTATGTGATGAACAATAATATTTGTTTTGTACCTATGCGTAAAAAAGTATATCTATATGTAAATATTTATATATAGTTTATCACTAGTCTGGTTATCATAACACAAGCTCTGACTACTTTGTGATTAGATGGCCGTGTGATATCCCGGATAAAAAACGTACTAAGCACGATTACAAATACGTGAATGTGAATTTTTTCGCTATAGCGGTAGTTAGATATTGTTTGAACTCAGTTCGCGCCTCAGTCGCTAGATGGCGCTAATACTTTAAGATGACCGGAATATCTAATGTTCTTTGTATGCTTTCTTGTTTTAAGATCGCTAACTAGATGAAGATTGAAGTATTAGCTAGTGCATGCATATCAAAATAGAAGTACCTATGGGCTTAGGCATTAAAATATTCTCTAATAATAATAATTCCTAACTTCAATAACTAATCGCAAATTGCAATTTATTGCTATCTTGATTTAACCTTGGATTATAACTATTATAACCTATTTCATTTACACTTTCGTTATAAGTCGATAATTAAATAATTAATGACAACTTTTATATCGACAGTCATAACAAGCTGTACAACATTACACAATAAGATATGGTCTCAATTCAAAATATCTTTATCAGACTCTTGCGATCTTATCAGAACATTACCGAGTCTACATAAAGAAGCACCGACCTGATGTGACCTGCCCTTGGCTATCAAGTAGGGCATATTTTTGCGTAAGTTTGTCATATGTAGGTAAGTATATATTAGAAATTATCATCCTCATCATCAGCCTCTTCCAATCCACTACTGGACATAGGCCTTCTCTGTTAAACATCACCGAGCCCTTTGTTTCTTTTTACCTTTAATCCTTAAACCTTCCCTTATTTGATTTTTTCCAAAAACTAAGGCACGACACGTTAAACGTGCGGTGGTTATAAAACATAATTATACAATTTAAGGTTAATTATACGCTTTAAAGTCAATTATAAACTTTAACTTCAAGTACAGACTTTAGAGTTAGTTATAGATTATGACGATAATTATACACAATTATATAATATACTTTAAACTAATTAATAGGCAACTATTGATACTGTTTATAAGATGTTAATGAGATCATACCTTTATGTCATTACTGCCTTTTAGTATCCGAAATTGTTTCTTGGCCGCGGCGAATCTTCCGTCTTTTAGATGATAGTATGGCGATTCTGGTATCCACCAACACAGTATTATGGAGCATATCGGGATTGAGAGTATTATCGAATTAATGACAGCATACGACACGAACGGGCCAATACCGAACATAGAGAGACTGCCCAAATTTATCATAACTTGAACTAGCATCCCCAAAACGCCTCTTATCTCCTTGTCAGCTATTTCTGTCAAATATATCATTGTTACCTGAAACAAAGACTGCAGACAAAATTGGGAGCAACTTGCTTAAGCTATTAAAATTAAAACATAATAAAGTTTAATATTTCTGATAAGACTGCAATGATCTCTCCCGTTTTTGGCGTCCCAAGCATCTTCAAAGCTAGTCAGGACTTCACTAACCAGTCCTTGTGAGCGTGCTTTTCCTTGACATGCTACTCGATCAGTTCTTGTTGGAATGTTTATCATTGCAGGGCTTACCGAGTTTACCGTCAGTCAGTTTTCTACCCCTTTTACTAAGGGAAGGACACCAGGAAGATTGCGACCATATACTCCATAAAGTCATATGATAGAGCAGAAAACGATTAAACTAACGTCCTGGTGGTCTTGCTATAGTGTTTAGTTCAGCATTTCATAATTGGCGTTGAAATTGCTAAGTACACCACAGACGGATTCATATCACAAAGTCTTCAATTATAACGCCGCTTTTTGGGTCAACTCTTAAAAACTTTAGAACACAATATATAATATATAATATATTCTTCATTTATTATAAAGTTCCCGATAAATATACAGTAAGTATTACTATTCACGACCCAGCATAATTGCTTTTTACGATTTCATTGAAGCTTACCACTGCGGTTATTCCGTTTGAAACTCCCATCAATATTCTTGCTACATACATAAGCTCTGGAGTTTTCGTTAGCAGAATTATGAGCTGAAATCAAAACAAATACCTAATTATCGCAGAAATGTAGAGACACTACCTTTCAGCAACTATAGCGAATACAGCGTTAAAAAGTGCCATATTCTTTTTTTGTTTGTGTGTAGAACAATTCGATAGATATCGAAATTGATGTTTGACTGAATAGAAAATTTTCAGGTCCAGCTCTATGTATAAAAGGATATAATAAGAGTTTACATCTGATAACCCTGTCAAGATCATTACGCTCTAATATGGCGACACCGATCGACCTGTATCAGTTGAATTCAAATACTTCTTAATTCTTATGAAAGGTTATCATCAGCAGGTCCGCGGAATTACAATCTAATTCTAAAAGTGTACCTAATTGGTAATACCCGGGTAACACATAAATGCGAGTGGTTGAGTTTATTTAACGTACCGCACCTAAAAAGCCGGGCACAGTGGCCGAAAACATGGTCCGGCGACGGCCTATGCGTTCGCTGAGCTCCTGGCCCACGTAGCAACCGGGAAGAGCGCCAAGAGCCACAAGCGACACCACCCAAGAACTCTGAGCCTGCACAAAATTATAATGTTCCTCTAGTTTAACTCGTATCTGATATAAAAAAAGTTAAAATCCACAAAGAAACGATTATGCTCACTCTATGATTCCTAAAGAATATTAACAAGATTAAAATTCTAATATTTCACTATTAATTTAATATCACTTATTCACTATCTATTTAATTTAATAGTTTTAACCATTCTCATCAATGAGTGGAATGCGGCCAGTTTAAAAATATTATATATTATTCTTAGTATAACAGGCATTTAATCAGCGATTTTATTTTTAAAAACAACTTTTATCTTTATATATAGCCAAACCTAGTAAAACGTAATGTTTGTTACAGGCATAACTTTATTACCGCCCTAAATACGTTAATACTTACATCTGTTATTTGTAAATATGCTTCTCCGTTCTTGAACTTTGGAATTGCTGGCGAAGGCCATGATATCGTAGCGCCGGTAAACGTAAACGCAAATGATGCTAGAAACATTTGATAAATTAAAAAAAATAAGAGAGAACCTAATAATTTGAATTTCGCGCCTTTTTGCTTACCACATATTCCCGCCCAATATTGCACTTTTCGGTTTGTCTTGAGCATTATATTTATTTAATAAACAAATTTGAGCCTATATTACAATTATATTAATCACGCTACTTCATTCAATGCGGATCAATAAACGTACGTTATATACATTTCTTATGCGCGAATATTTAATGAAACAATAACCAATGCGACCGAACGCACGTGAACATACGAACTAATAAGTCAATTCCTAGCCAATAGTAGCTCTGACTGTGACACATTTATACAGAAATTATAATACAATGTTTAGGACAAAGACTGTTATCACATCCAGCTTAGCATCATACCTAAACATATAATATTCGAATGTTGCCATATAAAAACCGTAACTACGTATACGACGTATTCATTATTACTACTAGGAACAAAAGTGAAAACAAGGATCTGACTCTGCCGAGCATTCTCGGAACTTCCCGCTATGTTCTTGGTTCATGTATCAGCTTGATATTTATGAGTTGTTTAAAAAAATCTCAAAACTTTTCAACAACGATATTTCAAATGAATAAATCGATTTTAATAATATCGGTGTTTTCGATGTAGATTTTTTAAGGCAACAAAGAGTTCCAATAAATAAAATGGATGAAATAGGTAATTTAGTAGTTATCGATAAAAACCGCTTTTTTTTGTTTTACGATATTTCTCGAATGGTATCAATTAATTTCAAAAAATTTGGTGGAGTACGCATAGTATTTTGTGCATAAATACTGTTTTCATTGTCAAATATACCAATGATTCGAACAATTTAAGTTATTTAAAATACTTTTTTTTTCATTTTTGAAATTTCTCAGAATTTAAGCTGAACTGGTTCAAATTTACATAATATCTAAGACCAATAGAACACTACACTATGCTGTCAATCACTTTCTGGTAAAGTAACCCATTAAAAAGTTTACATATATACATACACACAAACACCCATTTATAGGCACAAAAACATCATTGTAAAAATAGACTGCATAGCTTCATTAGGCCTCAGAACATGGAGATCTGATGAAAACTGGATTAGCGAAATTAGGAGTGAAAGCAATAACTTCCCAATTTTTTTAAATCATGGATTTTCATAAGAAGCACTAAAATTACTTTAAAAGTATTTTATTAACTTTAACAATACAGACAGTTTTATCACATCTATCATTATTTATTAGGATCAAAATCAGGTGGCATGTTTTCAATAATTTTCCTCACTTGCATTGCCACAACTGGATTATCTGTACAGATATTTGATACATCATACGGCGGTAGGATGCTGACACTCCCAAATAATATCTTTTCTTCCAATTCTGTAATTGGTAATAAATTCCGTTTGAACCAAGACATTAATTTCTCTTTCCGGTTTATAATCTCATCTGATTGTGTCAGTGTTGCCGCTTTTCGTTCAGGTGGCTTAAACTTGGGGACGGGGAATGTTTCCTTAACTTCCAATATAGCATACCCTGGTATGATATTGATTGAATAAGAATCTTCTTCAGGTACTAACAGAATAATGCTGAAACAATGATGTCTATGTTAAAGCACAATTATTTCCATAATAAATACATAATTATGTATACATTAGATGTGACAAGCTGAAGATCAACCTCAATGGCAGGCTATTTGAGAGGTAACAGGAGGAGAGGAAATAGGCTGATAATGATGATATATACATATATGAACATTGCAATATTGTTTGATTGATGACTTGGAATTTAATAATGTGAATATTTTGTTATAGCATTGGCAAAAAATCAAATTTACATAAAACTCTATCTAATATTCATCAACTTGATGATTGTGACTGACTTGTACTATTGACTCATAATGTATTGTGACCCTATCCAAATTCAAAGCTTGTGAGCTCCGGATTCTGGTCCAGATTCTAGTCTGGACCTGTGCCTAATGTATGGCAATAGACTCACCACCTATGATGGGGCTTATAACACAATGGGTGAAACATATTAGTCTACTACATTTCTCTGTGTACATTTTCGGAGATATCTGTATGTTATGTCTGTACATGATGTTACACTTTTTGTTAAGTATTTATGTATCATGATTATGTCATAACTCCAAGTCCCTTACGAGTTAGGCGGAAAGCACGGAGTACCAGATATTGCTATCCTTACAGACCTGAAGCGATTTTACATTTATCACTCTACATTTATTTCTTTATGTTTCTATAATGAACTTACGCTGGCTAATACTCTATATCTAATCATATGCGTTACCTGTGTTGCACTGGATCAATAGAATGGACAAAACCATAAAATTCTGTTTCCTTGATTAAATGAATTTTTACATATTTGTTAACAAGTTTGAAAAGGGCCTCAACATCTTCTTTTAAATCGTTGTAGTTCCCGTTACTGTGTGACCATTGATTGTTATCCAATTCCATTACTACTCAGTATTATCAATTAATTTATATATTAAGCTATTCATCAGTCTCTTGTAGAAATAATTTCAATCTACTTCACAATTAAACTAAAGTAAACAACTTCTACCAGTAACGAGGATAGCAATATTTAGAAATATGACAATGACAACTAATTTTTCTTATGTCTTTGGACCATACGAAATTATATGTATTCTGCCAAAATATGAGTTATAATGTCAAACATTTCTAATGTATATGTAAAAAATGTGGCAGATTCACAAAGTGGACCCAAAATAATCAACATGCTTTCATCGTCCACTCATTAATAGTGTTTAAAGTGATTATCACAGATATTTCAAAAATAGCTTTTTGAAAGATTAAAATCGCGCCAATTACAATCGTCTAGTATTGTTAATATCAAATTCCTTCCTGCGATGCCAAGTAAGTAAAATTGCAACGGCTTTGCTTGCATTTGAGATTATCCAGGAAATCCCCTACGATTTGCGGTTACCACACAAATGATTTTTCACAACGCATTTCGAGATAGGCATTGGGATCCTAAGTAAATTGTCTCGTCCCCACCCTTCCCCTTGTTCTTTATTTAATTTCCCATTCTTCCAACCTTCTACTGTTTAGGTTCAGGTAATTTATGATCGGTCATGTTCTATTCTGTACCTTCCTAAGCTTTCCTGTTACGTCCTTTCGTTGAAAGCGAGATAATAATCAATCGAGGCGGTACTGATCAGTTGAGGTGCTATTATACATATTTTTCTATATCATTTTCCTGCACGTGTGATATTCATAACACCACACTTAAAAAAATATATATTTAATCAAACGGCAACGGTTTGCAGGTAAAACGTCCTAAGCGCCTTATCACGACCATAGAAAAAATCTCGCTTCTATTGTTTTGTATTGCAAGATGATCACTTGACTGTCCTATTAAACATGACCCAACAGGACGCATTCGTATTATAAAAGTAAACTCCATATAGGCACTTTTCTTCAAGAAAAGCGTAAGAGCTCTCCTTCAAAATCGGCAAAGCATCAGCCACCCCTAGTGTTGCACATGTCCATAGGTGACGGTGACCATTTACCAGCAGATGACCTGTCTACCTGTTTGCTAGTCTATTTAAATAAAAAAAAACTTACTGTGTTCAATTTGGAACACTGAAGACTAATTATTTAACATAATTACAAACCGAACTGTACATATTCGGTTTCGTAGAGAAATATATCGTTATCGGTTTTATTCAATTTTATTAAGTGTTCAATTGACGCATACAAAGCACAGTTTGATAGACATTTAGCCTCATCCCAATCCAAATCCCAATTTTTCCCGATGAATACTGCGAATGGAAGACGAAGACAACGATAATAGAGCACCATAGCGATAGATACCAGGGCTGTTACAGCTATTTGCATCCGCATCCGCAAATGCGGAGTATTCACATTTATTTCAATATTCGCATCCGTATCAGCTCATGCGGAGTTTTTGCGGATGCGGATATAAAGTAGGCGGGGCGAGACTGGCACGTGTTCGCTTGACCAACAGGAAAATGCATACTTGCAATTGTGACAAGTTCCTACAAGTTTTCTCAGTCATGTTTTAGTTACCGATGTGACTCCATTGTCAATCAATTATAGTATTTGTTTACTGTGTTTACGTTAGTTGTTTATTTGGTTAATGAATATTTCAATGTAAATTTTGAGTGAAAAGGTGAATAAAAATGTCGCCACCAACAAGAGCAGTATCTGGATTTATTTTATACTAAACAAAAATGATCCGGAGAAGTCCGGATGTAAAATATGTAATAAAAGGTACTCGCGAAAGGGACCTACGACTACCTCTTTGAAAAACCACCTGAAATCAATGCACCCAGATGAGTTTAGTTTATTCGAAAGCACGAATAATGAAAATCAATTGAAAAAAATAAAAGATGATGCAGGTAGGTTATGTGTAGATCTATTAACCAATATATAATATTGTTTTATTAAACTTAGTAACGGGATACCTATATATGATCAACTAAGAAACAGATTGAAGGTTGAGAAAAGGCTGTAATATTATTGTATATTATATATAGTTCGCCCTTTTATTTAATTATAAATTATAAAACAAAGTTGTTTCTTCATAAAACTACAGACTGCCTCATTGGTCGAGCGGTTGCAAGCGCAACTGCCGATCGGGAGGCCCTAGGTTCATATCCCAGGTTGGGTACCATTATATTATTGTAATTTTGAATTTATAGTAGTGACTTGGAGTCTGGATCTGTGCCCGGTGTATGGCAACAGGCTCGCCATTCATGGGACTTAAACATAACAGGTGAAACGTGGACGTGTACCACATTGCTCTGCCTACCCCTTCGGGGATTACAGGAGTGATGTTACGTTTTTTACGTTCAAACAATAGACTTAAAATGGTAATAAGAGAGACTGAAAATTGATTTCGATTTGTTTTCAAAATAGGATTAAATAAAACATAATTAAAATCAATAAATTTTTATTTATTTATGCACTTAAAACTGGAATATCTTAAAGAAACCCTAAAACCCGCATCGGCATCCGTGGATGCCAACATTTTTGTATCCGTAACAACCCTCGTTCGAACTGCGCGCGAAAAGTATCACTTCACTAAAATATCAACGCCGAGAACAGAAACGGTTGGATACATCGAGATAAAATTCAATAATCATAGATAACTGAAAATAGAATTAAAAAAACAGCACGCTGAATATAAATAAAATGGATAAAATACGGAGGTGATCCCTTCGCGCTGCTAAACACGTGGATGATGTAATTCACGTGATTGTGATACGAACATCAAGCTACTCATCGTTACACAGAAATAAGCCTTAACGTAGAATATCCTAATAGCTACGTATATAGGAAACACCTTCAGAAGCCCAATGGAAATCAGATACATACACATAAATATATGACACTATCTTAACGAATTGGTAAAACCTCTACTTACCTACACGAGTTCGCTAATCGTTGCTCGTTCTAAATGGGATACCACATTGATAAATAATGCACATAATTAATTCTTACTCACTAGTACGCTTGATGTTACGCGGAGAAATCCAGTGTTACCAGAAATAATCGAAATACAATTAGGTATACATTTTTTAAACTTGCGATAACATGCGATCGAAGTATAACCGAAGTATTGCTAATGGGTAAAGAAACATAAGATTAAAAGGCAAATTAGTATAACTCGTCTGAACTCACACAT
>DWMF01001911.1:0-10728 GCA_018244815.1 Parelbella polyzona | reverse complement strand
GGCGCCACGCTCCGCCCCCGCCACCCCGCTGCAGCTCGAACCACATTCAAGAACCAAACATGACAAGTGAGTACCATCACTTTAAATTTGCCATCAAATCAAATTTTATTACCACCCAGTGTTATTTATCTTAAACCAATAAAACGTATCTATCGTGGAACTCAATTAGTTATTAATTTATTATAAATATGATATAATATTACTAACAAATGATTTTTTACCGCACATAAATAGTCTTTTATGATGTTGCACGGGTTACATTCGTTCTCAAAATATTTATGAAATTAAATAATATCAAATGCAAATGGTAAACTCCTTACCTACAACTCTATCTGTCACGAACTGCTCATGAACGAAGACCTGCATTTCAGTGTTCACTCGTCTATTGTTCACATCAGCTGGAGCGTTTCAAGAATTAATTAAAAACCAGTCTTTTGGTCTGTTTGAAAATAAAACTGGACGAAACTCCAATGGTTGACTATTGTTTAAGATAGTTGATTGTTTCGACATTATTTGAAACCGAATCTCTTTTTTACGTTTTAAGCCATTTAAATATAACCTATATTAAATAATTCATAGTATATAAAAGGATCGACATTAGGATAAAGTACTTAATATTATATGCACATATGTACCAGTCCTAAATGGAAAATCTTGCATTAGCTGAGAACTCTTTTTTTATTAATAAAACCATTTTCAGCTATCAGAATTAATGAAACAATATGTAATATTCCTAATATATATATGATATACTGGCAATAAGCTTTATTACCTCTGTTCCATGATAAGACGTAAATCTAACCGATAAAACGTTACGAGTGTACTGAACTCATTGTTAGGTTTTGTTGTATTTTGTTAATGATATCTCGGCACCATTATTATCATCGTAATCATCGGCCTATTCTCGCCCACTGCTGGGCATAAGCCTCTCCAATGGCACTCCGTCGAGCTTAAGTAAATAATAAACTAAACATCCTAAACGTACATACATAACGTAACATCACACCTATGATCCCAGAAGGGGTAGGCAGAGGAGTGCAGCACACTCCTCATTTTACCAGTTACGCTTACGTCCCATGGAATAGGTCCCATGGAATAGGCTCACGCCTGTGGCCGTACACCGGCATATTGCCTAAACTTACATAATATGTAACTTCGATAATATAACATACACATTGATACGTATTTCATATTTATCGCCGCGATACACAAGGTAATAAGGTAGAAATGCTTCCGAGCAAAGCAAAACAAATACAACGGTTCTAGTCCAGTTAGCGCTCACCGTGATACTTCCACTGGGCACATTAAACTCCAGTTGCGAACATATGAAGAACTATGGTAAACTGATTTGACATCACGGCAAACTGCTTACCTAACCTTTAATAGTGTTCAAGTAAATCTTTTATTATTATAAATTATCATTATTTTATTCTTTCAAAGCCGGCGACGCATTAGCCCCTCCTCGGGTGTTGCAAATGTCCGTAGGTCCAACGGTGACCACTTACCAGTAGCTGACCGGTCTGTCTGTTTGCTAGACTAAAAATAAAAAATAAAATTGTATGATGTGTCATGATTTTAGTTTTAGTAATTCTTCGTTAGAGTATTATAAACTCAGCAGTTTAACATAATATTATAAATTTGCTGTTATATTTGTTTTATTACCAAAATTTCGTATCAAACTTTTTGTGTAGGCATGTCTTATTTTGTTTATTGAGCAACTGTAATTAGTTATATTTGAATGTGTATTATCACGCCTATTTTCCATAGGGGTAGGCAGTCACTAGACGAGTAAGGATAGAGATAATTAGCAGCCCGTACCCACTGCCTGCTCCGTATGGGACCTGACACAACGATATAATAACAGTAATTGCTTAAAAATATTCTATTGGCGGTAGGTAATTTAAAAAAGTCCACAAATTGCAAACATATAAACTATTATGATATTAAAAACGTATTTATATGCTTATAAAAAATGCAGTAGTTATAATATAGTTTGTACACAAAGCTTCGATTGCAATTATTTATAATCGAAAACATATTTGGTTGTATCCAAATAATCGTTATAATAGACTTGTTACGCTATACAACTTCCACTAATGTACATATCGTTAGGGTTCCGGTGTAATATACGATAAACCATTTTTCAAATTATTGGCGATGTACAAATGCTTCTTTCATTCAACTCAAAAGTTTCTGAATGTCTTATGAAAAATTATGGGGCACGCAAGACTAATATCATGGTCTTTTGTGCTGTCTCAGTGCATGGCAATCATTTAACATCATCATGAACCCTGTAATGTTTTATGTTGCACTGTTGAACACGAGTCTTTCCTCGTACTGCGAAGGGTTAAGGCTAAAGTCTGCCAATCTGGCTCAGTGTGGGTTGACAGTGATTGCAATAAATTGATTTCCCACATAGTTATAGACTTATTTTATGAATCGCTTGTATATGAAGTGAAGTTTTAACCCTGTGTTTATACAGAACTAGCTTACATATTATGTTCATTGCTGGAGGACACTCTGCCTTTCAAGCTTAAAGATCTTGTCATTGGTTGGTATGCGTTGCTAAGCAACAGTAATGTTATTGTTTTATCGAATATGTAAATGACATCACTCGCTTATGTCTGGTTTTTTTGTTTTACTTTTAATTTACTTATAGCGCAAGTAATACTATAGCACAAAGTGGAAAGAATTATTCCTTTATTTTGGCTATTTTGCCTGAATTTATGGTTTTGCTTTACCTATCCGTTTTCAGCGGGTAATGTTTATCATCATTCATAATCTGTATTATAAAATGGTTTGGATGTACTTCGTTTTTGAAGATTACTGTTACGAATAGTGGCCTTAATGATTCTTAAATGTCATGAAGAGCAATATATGATTTTTATTTTGATTGTCTTAAAAAACGAATTATACATATGTATGTATAATCAAATATTATGGCTCTCACTTAAATCTTACGTTTTTCACCAAGCTCTAATCAGAAACGACATGACAATCGAAGAAAGATTTATAATATAAAGGACAATTATGTTTAATCCGTATGTGGAACCCGGCTCGTCTGATACAAGCTGGACAATGTTATTACAATACCAATTTTCAATTAATAATAAGTCAGCGATTACGAGTACGTTTGTTTGAGCGACGCGGGCTAATCAGTGACGTTCGTATCGCTATCTAGGCAAAACGTGTTTTGGATGTTTCTATTAAATTATACCAATATTCGCTTATATTTAAATATATTGCAAGAAAACTTCGTCTCTGAACCGGATCTATGAAATTTGTGATTTTATTCGGACCTTCGTTATTATAAGTGCAGTGAGGTGTTTCTTTAGAATGTGCTCTTGAAATCGTTGCCCGATAATGGAACTCACCACGGAAGCGAACGAGGATTCAACATGGAACGCCATAAGACTTCTGAATGTGGCCTGCGATGGATTTAAGTAAATATTTTCTTTTTTTATCGATTACTTAGTATGCACTGCCTGTATTTTTATGTAATGTAACACGAGATAAAACAGTTATCAATGTTAAAGTTTAATCAACGCATAATAAAAACATTTGGGTAGATATCCGCGGAAACTTGTTTAGCGGTCATATATTCGTTGTACCATCGTCGGCAAGGCGCAGAATTTTTGTATGCAAAAGGATACCGATTCGTAATAAAATTAATGGTGAATATGAAATACTTAGTACATGCTAGAACCAATTATATTTTATTTAGTGTATCATTAACATTTTTACGGCCTTATTGACTGCCTCGTTGATCGAGTGGTTGCAAGCGTGCCTGCCGATCGTAAGGTCCTGTGTTCAAAACTCGAGTCGGGTATTATTGGATTTTTCTGATTTAGAATTTCTAGTAGTGACTCGGAGTCTGGATCTGTACCCAGTGTATGGCAATAGGCTCACCGCCTATTCCTTCTGACACGAACGTAACTGGTGAAATGCGGGAGGGTAGGTACTACACTTCTCTACCTAACCCTTCGGTGATTATAGGCTTGATGTTACGTATTAACATTTTTATTGATACATAATATTCATCTGTTCAAGAAATTATGTATTCAGAAATGACGATTTTTCCTAGTATTTGCTTTAGTTTGGAACCCACTACGATGACTTTTAGCAAAAATTGATTTATAAAGTCATCAAAAATATACAGGGTAAAGTCAGTCCAATTTGGATCACAACTGGTAAAGATTACAATTGCGTCAAACGTAGTAAAAAATACCTAGGTACATTATTTTTAATCTATGTAAATAGTGTCTGTATCAGGCGTCAAATGCACAAAAAAGCATTTAGTCTTACCTTTGTTACTTCCTAAGTAATAATAAAATATAATGCGCGTATGTAATAAAACACTTGTTACGAAATATATTATATAATGAATATACTATATTTAATAAAAATACTGTAAAATTTTTCTGACGCTTATGATAATTTTTCTTTTTAGAACTCTAGGAATTATACGATTTCGGAGAAACGCAGGCGTGACGTTATCTTGTACACATGAGAACGATGTGAAACATAAATTATATAGACTTTAAATTTGGTTAATGCTTATGTTTGTTGTGTATCATTTAAAATGACTGCCTGGCCGCATTGGGTAACAGTATTCCTTATAACGTACGAACACTAAACGTTTTGAACCATCAGAAAGAGATTTAAAAAAAAAATCATCGGGATTCGCCCTTGAGCATCGCGTATAGAAAGCTTTAGATTCTCGCCTTCGTGTGTCCCGTGTCCCGTGTCCCGCGTGTGGGTCAATCTATGTAAAATATCAATGAATAATTTAAAAATAAACCAATACTATTAAAGATATCTTTAAGAATAATTTGTTTGGTTGCCTCGTTGGTCGACTGATTGCATGCGCGATTGCTAATCGAGAGGTCTTGGATTCGATATCCGGGTCTGGTGTTAAGAGATTTTTCCTATAATAGCTAATAAAATGTGGGAGCCCTATATTCCTCTGTCTATCTCTTCGGGGTGATACAAACATATATAAAGATTTTATGACATCAGCTGGGCTCAGTTAATTCGCCATGTAACCGGTAAACACGCTTCGCCTGCAGTTGGAACTATTGGATACATGTGACATGCGTGTCACGACTCCGTTTACAAAGTCAGAGCCGAGTGCGAATGCACTTAAGCAATCTGTTACATGCAATGTAATGTTGACCCCAAGTGTAAACAATTATTTATGAACATGGCGGCGGTTATCAGCTCCAGTGCGGTGAAGGTTGGCGACAGTTATCTCTGTATGCTGTAGGCCTGCACTCCACGGCAATTATTCAATGTTTGCTTTGTGTTCAGGCGTATGGAAATTAAGTGGCGTAAGTGGACTGAGATAATCTGATGATGATGATAATGATGTATCGAAGTTAAGTTATTATGGCTAATTGCTTATTCGATCATATGGTTTATGGTCTCAATCGCGAAACTGGGATTCCCAATATTAAAATATGTAAGAAGAAATTGGATCATTCGTGTTAAGCGTGACGATGTAACAAAAAAATGTATAAACGATTGCAAAGTATTGGTCACATTGGACCTACAGTGTTAGGGCCCCTCGTCAATGATGTAGAATATTTCGATCATATTTAGTAGATTTAACAAAACTGGTAGATTTGTTGAAACACTGTCACCAAGGCTGAGTCTAATTTGTTTTTCTTGTTATTATTTAGTCTTCTCTTAAACGTAAAAAAAATCCTATCAGGTTAGTTTGCAGAGTAGTAGGTAGGTAGGTACTTACTTTTGCGGGATAAGTAAAAAATTGTGGATCGGATATCATATCAGCTGTTAATTAATCTGTGGTTTACTTGTTTTCTCGTCTTCGCCTGAGTAGGATGCTAATTTTAGGTGTTATTTCTAAAGAATTACGACGGTGTAAATTTTTTACCTTGCTACACGTTGATTTTATCATCTCTACAACAACCTCGCACCGTTCCGCTTACGATCACACACGCTTTATTACACTTATAACGAATATTAATTTTATAACAGTAGTTACACTTGAATATTCGTTCGTATATGACATCTGCCGCGAACTGTTTAGGATTGGCATATAATTAAGAAATACGTAATGACACATACGTAGAAAATCCTAGTACATTTTTATATATAGGTAACGTTATTAATGTTATTATGTTTATGCAGTGTTACGTAGATACTATACTTAATAATATTACAATGCTGTGAGATTGGTATATGTATAAGTATTTATAACGAGCCCATGCCAAACATTACTTTGTTTACATATAGATAAGAGTTTATGTGACTATAAAGAATGAAAACTATTATTGTATGACGTCCAGCTAGGTGGAGTGACGATATACGCAAAGTGGCTGGCAGTGGTTGGATGCGAATAGCTGAAGATCGAGCTCAGTGGCGTGCCATTGGAGAAGCCTATCTCCAGCAGTGAACGGGAGTAGGCTGATAATGATGATGAATGTATGACGTCCTAATGTCTCTACCTCCTCGGCTCTATTGACATATACTGTCGTTTTTAAAAATCTTAAAACAGAAAAGACCAAACGATACTACACAGTAAAACTTAACATCACGCCTGTAATCCTCGAAGGGATAAGCAGATAGTGTACTACACTTCCACGTTACACCACTTACGTTTTACGTTCCGTGCAATATACAATAGACACACATGTACAGAGTAGAGACAGTGAAAAAATGTAGCATACTTAACATATTGAATAGATTAGACGACGCACAGGAAAACCCCGTGTAAACATGTATTTCGCGATGTTGGAGTCCTTAATAACTGGGCGAGCGTCACGTGTACGGCGGCGGGCGTGAGTTGTGCCCATTTGCTCAATCAACACAGATAATGTTGATGTTCCCGGCTCGCCCTCGATTCCTTCGCTCCGGTACCGTTTGCAAATTAATGCTAGAGAAATTTTTTTTCGATGTAACATAATCGCTCGATTTTCTCTCTGGGTTTGTAACTAGGTTTTTTCAGTGGAATCAACGTTTTTGTGATTGTTTCTCGAGTTTGGTTTGTTTGTTCAGGTACGATTGTTGCTACTTATATCAGCGTTAAAAATGGAATATCAGTTTATAAGATTGTTTGAAACATTCCTGATCAACTCAGGAAAGTTTTATGAGGCGTACAATTTAAATGTTACCTTGGTCGTGAGTTTATTGGTTAATATTGCGGAATACGTTTTTATTATCGATCTAATTAGCAATATTCTTTTTACACCTTCCGTCACGTTGAAAATATTTTAATACATGCTGTAAAAGGCGGGAAGTATGACCATATGTTTCCTGATCATAGTTAAAATAGGCCATCGACAGTATTTTTAAATGTAACATTTTCAGGCATGATGTCATAGATCTTATACAAATACTATAATAGACTTCCTGTAAAGCTTGCCGAAATATCGTTTTATCTTACGCGAAATCTGTTAATGTGCGTGCTAAAAAATTTAGAAAAATACCGATTTTCTTAAATTTCACTGTTAGAACATCTTTTTTAAAATTTATTAAATAAAACATTGTAAGAACACTATGAGCATTAGTGCATTTTTATGTCGACGACGCGCTGGTAGAGTCCTACTTATAAATTCATGTATTCTTGCATATGACTTAATTTTTATGTTCATGGAGTGTTTCAAACGTATAATGGTTTTGGCAAAAAGAGCGCTTAAGGAAGGACATTTTTCAAATCAATTTTCCTGTTCGGTTGCAGTCAAAATTTCTCTGTTGTAGTTGCGTTTTCGGTATTTTGAATTAATGTAATTTTGAATAACTGAAAATAGAGGAGAACATATGATGCGAATAAAATTGCAATATTAATTTATTAAGATATTATTGACCCTTCAATTCTAGAGGAATATCGAAGCCACTCAAGGTCCGCTATTAATCACCAATGTAAATTACTACATATTATTTTCACCTACATATATCTATGTATTTACGCAACGCAAGTCAAGGTTACCTTTGGCCGATCGATTTTATCAGCATTTATCCTTGAAGCTCTGTTAATTTATTTACTTGATCAATTAATATGTATGAATTACAAAAAATATATGTAGGTACATGGACTTTAAGCATTAAAAATGTCTTGATAAGTCCCAAAAGTCGTAAGTCGTACTGTCAGTGTATTTTATACGAAAATGTATTTACCGTGCAATAATACATATACCTAAATGGTATTCAAATAGGTATCTACGACCAGAGATGCTAACGGGGCACCTAGTGATAGAGTTTAGTTTTAAAGTTACAGTAAGTTATGACAAGAAAATGAATTATTTCTCGCTCTAACTTATCCCGTCTTGCCACAAACAATTATTCATTAATTGGACCGGTATTAACATTCAAATTTAGCCACTGACATGTCTATATTATTTTTATATAATAATTGACATGTATTTATTAAAACATTTTTTTTTACTTTTCCATGATGCACATGTACAAAAGGTAAATTGAACCTGAAGATAATAATTCGTTATAGTCATTTCAATGTGATAATGCGAATGATGAAATGATGCGAATGAAAACAAATGTTTGTTTGAGTGTTACAATATGAATAAATTTTTTAACAATCACGACGACCAAGGTTTACATTTTTGAAAAATCTGTTTAACGTAGGTAAATTATTTTTCTTTGTATTTCTTATATTATTAAATCTGTGCATGTAAATTAGTTTATTATTATTATGGCGTACCTACTCAGTGCCTTAAAAAGTGCAATAAATATGTAATAAAATTATCAGCTCTATACGCTTAGGGAACACTCCTATATGTTACACTACCGTAGTTTTGGTGTTTTGTTTGTTTTTAATACGGAAATAATGATAATAAAAATTTTCCTTCTAATCCTCATCACAAGTTCGTATTCATATCGATAAATACATTCGATTAGAATTCTTGTATGTAAAGACTTGTCGTGAGACTTGATGTGGATTAACTATCAAAACTTCAGATTCGTCTGCTTATCGCGACCGGGTCGTAAATAGGATAAGATAAAGTCTAATATAGACTCAATTTTTTGTTCAGTAGACATTTAAGCGTTGGTATTACATAAATACTCTTAGTTGCATATAATTTTGTCCGTACCCGTTCACATCACAACTATTTGCGAACGATTACATTATTTGTTGTAATGATTAATTGTTATTTATGTCTAACGATCTGACTGTACGCCGTGATCATAAATGATCGCACTTTACTTCGTTACAGATGCATATATTGAATGCAACTTGCAGTCAGTGTCTTCGCGTCTAGCGATCGGGCTGTACCGTTCGACAGCGGTGAAGCGGCGCCGGTGAATGGGATCTCAGGTGATCCGGGCCTCTTACCGATCGCCGATCGTACGATCATTCCCACTCTCTATATCGGCGTTGTTCGTCTAATTGCGAATATTAGCGGCCGCTGCGGATTCTCAATCGCGGAGCCCGCCACCGTGAGACGTCACAAGGTCAACGCTCTTGCTTCCGGAGAGGTCGCCACTCCTCACTTCATTCATAATCATTCATTTCGTTCACTTCGTAGCGATGGGAAAATGTACCTGAAAGCGTGCAATTGTGATATGTCTTGCTGGGCCGGTCGGCGTTGCTGCTATCTTATCGCGGTGCTTGCGATAAATTACACCGCATTCGATCCACAATCGATCGTGTTTATACATGAGCATCCAGCGAGCAGTTGGCCTCTCGAGCGCGCACGGGGCGCTGCGCTCTCGGTTTGCGTTTGTGAATCATATTTTTATTGACTTGACAGATTTCTTCTGACGTGTATTTACGTTTTGACCGCACACGTGTACGCGTTCTAAATGTGCCGGTACGATCACGACTCGCCTGATGGAATCTGTGACTGTAGTTCGATATTTATTAACGTAATATATTAGATTGGTCGTTAACTTTACATTGCCGCAATTGTAAAAATAGTTTACGACTGCGATTTCGTGGTTTATCCTGTTCGCGATTATCTTATAAAATTGTTTATATGGAAAGTATTGTTGAAAATTCGCCTAGTAATCTTTGCATTAAAGGTTATTTGTACATACTTATGTATGTAATGTTGAGAGGATAGCAACGAAAGCATACAAACTTTATCTAATCGAGAGAATGATTGAGGGTTACGAAGGTTACTCGGAAATTGTCCAACAGTGTTGTCAATTATAAGTATGTCGTGTTACATATACATACATATATGTATATGTGTTTATAAGATGGTTTCATAAATGTACTTAGTGCCTTTTGCCGTAAACGCCTCTACCTATGGTCATCACTTTCACATGCGAGATTGTCATGGAATTTCACTCTCCAAATTAGAACTTTTTGCTATTCGAGATGTGTCCATCGTCGAAGAATTTTTATGTGTGAAGTGTTTTTATAAATCAAAACGATGGTGGATAACGCTTCCTTTGAATATTCGGACGACTCTAGCGTCGAAGGGAACTTCGCGTTTTCTGACGGGTAAGATTTTTCTATTCTTACTACTGATAATGTGCGTTGTTTATCTATCGATTAATGACACTGATATATATATGTAAATGATTCATTCATACTTAGCTGTATTATTGCACTATTTACTTTGTCAGAGCGAGATTGTGTCCAAGATGGAAAGGTGCGCTTTATTTTCGAAATATTTTCTTATCAACTCATATTATTTTTGTCCTATACATATTTAAATGCATTCATATCATTCAAAAATACATTGGTCATAAGAATTTTGCGCGCCTATTTTATAATACACCTTGGAATGTAGAGAATAT
>DWMF01001910.1:0-10735 GCA_018244815.1 Parelbella polyzona | reverse complement strand
CATATATTGCTCGCATAAAACTAAAAATCTTCATTGAGTTACAGCGTAACAGAATATAACACAATATAGTAGGTACAACTGAAGAAGATGGATGACGGATTTAATTGTAACAAAGAAGAAAGTAGGAACAAGACAAGCTTTAATTGGTCTTTCAATTAAATTTTAATAAAGGTTGTGTTTCAACGTGAACCTGAGAGTGAAATGTTAAATTTATTAAAACATTGCTGATTGTTTTAACACTGATGAATTTTGAAGCGTTTGTATAAGATATTCGAATATATTACTACTTTATATGTGCATAATACAATTTGTTGACTGATTATTACAAGCACAACCGCTGATCTTTGGGTTCAAATCCCTATCAGGTATTATTGAATTTTCTAATATAGATTATCTGGTAGAAATTTCTTGAAAGAAGAAACTGTTAGAATTTCTTGCAGTGGCTGATCGAGAGGTTCTGTGTTCGAATCCCGGGTACTACTGGATTTTTATACCTTAGATTATCTAGTAGTCAACAGTAATAAGTAAACGTAACTGATGAAATGTGGGAGTGTACTACATCTCTCTGCCTAAACCTTCGGAGATTACAGGCGTCATGTTGTGGTTTTCTTTGAAATTGAATCGGCCCGAAAAACTGTGTTTAGATGATAATATGGTATGTATCGAATAATATCCTGGAACCGAGCACGAAATAGCGCGACATTTTATTACCGGGTCATTCGCTTTTATGGCACGGGTCCCGTTGTTATAGACACTAAAGTAACTGAGACGTCACAAAAATAGGTATTTTAGCGGTTATGAAATAAAAGTATCGTCTATATTCGAACCGGATAACTGGTTAACAAGGAACATATATGCGTGAATTGGTAAACAATCAGACAAAGCACTTAAGGAACTGAGAAAGAAGATAAATGTTTGAAGTTTTGTCGATTATACAACGGTCATTCCCTTAACAATATTAGAAGAGATCAAAAGAAAAAATCTCTAGATATTAGGGGAAGTATATGTATATATGTATGTCGTTTAACAAGGACGATACGGCGGAGGCACCATCGCTTCGCTCATTGTTCTCGTTCAGTGATAATGACAGAAACCGCGAGCAGGCACTCATATATTAACATAACTCCACTCGTTTAAGTAATTTAGAAGCAGACACGAAGATAGTTTGTCGTTGTAGTAATGCATAATTTCATATCTGATTAAATAGACAGGTAGCGAACCATTATCAAGTGTTACGTTTCATATACCGTCGCACCGTCATATACCGAACGGTATACCAAGCCACCACTCGGTATACCAATGCAATTGCAAAATATTCCCCTAAGTATTGCGTCGCGCTGTACCAAACTGATTCTTTTCTGACATATGTTACGTAATTAGAATTATCATGAAACTTTTTACGGTTGCCCAGTTGGATACGCTTAAGCGATTGTGCAGTAACAAATAACAAAACTGTGTAACGAAAATCCAACGATGACGTCATCGTAAATTTCACCGCGCCGTGTATAAACGCAAGCGAGCAATTTGCATAAACACCGGTGAATCCGGCAACTTGCAACTCGTTGAAGTACATACTAGATGAGGAATTGGGACACTTGCATCGCTGAGGGAAATATGATTTAAACTACGAAATTTTGTCGCCGACTGTTTCTTCTTAAACTGCTTAAATTATTTCCGAGTGCAACTGAAATGCCTTCATCATTTGACATTCGTGAAAATTCTACGAGCGAGTTAAAATGTGTTTAATGAAAGTATATTATGCTTTATTAATGTTATGCACTATGAAGAATTTATTATAATCATATATCACTGGATCTTCTTAGTTTAGGTCGTGTTCTAAGCCGCTGCTAATTGAAGAAAAATGTATACGTAGATAAAATTACTTTATTAGAATCCCCATAGGTTTATATAATATACATATAACATAAACAAATGTGATGTGGCTTAGTATATACTCGTATTGTACCTTTTGCTTCGCCAGCATCATATGAACCACTTCTGTTTCATGGCTGGACATCGGTTATTTCAGCCTTTCCATGCACACTGCCTGACATATGTAGATCTTTCCTAATTGGTTTGTGCTCGTGTTCGCCACGCTGGGCATGTAGGGTGGGGATCGCAAAGCATCATAATCATACTATTATTACAGATATTTTGGAAAATACCGCTGTGGGACGGTTTTGAGGATTTGCCCGTGCCAACCCTGCAGCCGCACGGTGATCTACAACGAATATTCCCGCGTGAAAAAAGATACAGTTTTCAATTACCGAAAATTGCTACATAAAGTTTTTCATGAAAATAACTTTATTCGAATGACGTGAAACTGGACCATATTTTAATATTTTTGAAAAATGTTCATAAATTGAAAAAAAAAAAATAATGTGTTAAATAAATATTTTAATTAAATTATAGAACTACGTTCAATTTAATTACAAAGTAGCGTTTTGGGTCGATGGTTTGAGCGAAGGGGAATAAGAGAAAATAGCAATAAATTGAGGGAATAAAAGGTTTGTATCTTTACTATATCTACTGGAACGTAACATAACGCCTGTAATCCCCGAAGGGGTAGGCAGAGGAGTGTAGTACAATCTCATGTTTCACCAATTATGTTCAAGTCCCTTGGAATAAGTGGTGAGCCTATCGCCATACACCGGCCACTATTCCAGACTCCGAGTCACTACTAGAAATTAGAAAAATCCAATAGCACCCCACCCGGGATTTGAACCCAAGGCTTCTCGATCGGCAGTCGCGTTTGCAACCACTCGACCAACGAGGCACTGTAATTTTTATAAATTATTATACAAGTCTTAAATACTGTGTTTGCTTAAATAAACAATAATATCAGCCTAGCTCAGTCCACTGTTAGTCATACCTATGCCTCCCCTAATAAGCGCCATCGCGACTTGTCCTAGGCTTATCGCATCTAGTTTCTGCCTTAGATTACTTAGCGATAACTTTAATACGGGAATTCTTCCCACTACGCACTTGCACGTAGCAAAATTTAAATGTAATTGCTTGTAGTGAGTTCGTATCTGAACTCTTTTTACATTCACAGAAAGAATTGAAACAGATCTTTGCTAAAAAGTATCTATGTGCCGTTGTAAATACATGTGAGATAACATTACGAGTAAATGACAATACGTTTGGCTACGAATACAAAATTTCGTTTGTACTTTCCTTTATATTTCATACGACTCGGCCGTTGTGATCCCCGAATTTGAGTGGAATCGGGCAAGGTTGGTCCGCTCGACTGCTTTTGTACATAAACTATCATGCACACAATACCCTCGTCAACGCGCATTACACATTTAGTGTTCGCTTCACTTACCCTGCTGTTACGTTGAAATTGTCAAGATTATTAGATGGTTGGTGAATATGTTTAAACATGATTATTATTTATATATATACCGGTTTAACTAGTCGGGCCAACCCGAAAAACGTATGTGAGTTAAGCCTATCTCTGCCGCGACCTCACTGCATACGGCGGGACCTCATGAGGACCTCGTGCTTATATTATGTTTATCTATTACACACAGCAAAAAAATATTCTGTTCTGTTTTATATTACTGGTTAACAAAAATAAATCTTATTATGTCTTACATATATGTATGTACATAGCTGTATTTAACATGTTAGCTGTATTTGTTTATTATTGGCCATAGATAGCCTATAGTTTGGAATATAATTTAAATGAAAAAATTTAGTCTTGGCGTCCTCATTTTGTATAGTGACTGTTTTCTTACAATATTGTAGATTTTGATTGTTATTCTATATAATGCACAGGGCAAATCAAATGATTACTCAGCATCATTTTACCTTGATTATCGAAATGTTTATAGATATATTTTTATCACTACAAATATTCCTATATGTATATCTCTACAAATATTCCTATAATCACCTATCTATCACTCCAAATAATATTGTACTGTGGCTTTTGTTTGTCCACCAGCACGACACTTATTAGGCTCACTGCCATTTAACCATTGAAATCATCGAGCTAAACGATGCTGATTTGATAATGTGGCAATGAACACTAAATACAAATCGTTTCATATGAGTTTGATAATGAATTTCAAACAAAGCAATTATTTGAATTGTTCCATTAAGTAAATACACTTCTAAGGGTAGGGTAGCTATTACAAATTCAAGTAGCACTTCATATATATGTTCCATTGTTAGTGATCTTCACCTCTGACGCATTTGCGTACGGAGATCCTTGACAGATAGATGGAATATTTAATTGAATTCTGATTGATACTGTTTTCATTGATTTTCTGGAGTACAATAGTTACAAAATGTTTTGAATAGTTGACTTTCTTTACTGGCAGTATATTCTAGTACACATCATCATCGTCGTCAACCGCCCCTCATCGTTCACTGCTGGACATAGGCCTCTCCAATAGAACGCCATTGAGCTAGAACACAATTTTCAATATGAACCCTTTCAGAGCAACATGTGTTTTCCTAACCTCAAACAATATTGTCTTATACAAAATTGCTATTACTTTTTCGTGTAATGAAGTATCGCTGTGATTTTTAACAATGTATTCTTGCGCTATTTCTCTTAAAAGAAATAGAGATTTTCAATAAAAGGTTAATTCACTTTGTCAAACTAACGTATTCCGTGTTTTTATAACAACAACAAGGCAAATTGGAAAATGGATAACACAAAGCTCAGAGTAGGCGCTATCCGTTCTATCCCTCGCAAAAACGTTAATTTAGAGACTCTTCACATTTATCATCGGCGAATCGAATAAATTATTATTGAAATTTATCACAAGAAAATATGTAACTTATTGGCTTTTATTTTTACATTGCGACCGGTAGTATACTATTTGTATGTGACGTTAATTCATAGTGATTAAGTTGAAGTCTATTTTTCTTAAATGTTGTAATAGGAAGTAATAAGTAGTAATATCTACTGGGAAGTATCACCGCAACCTATCTTTATATTACGGTCGGGCGTGTAAGTTGCCAGTTTACGTGTTCACTGCGAGCTCAGAAGTAACGATCACATAACCAGCCTTGAACAAGATAGATACAACATAACTAAGACCTATAAATGACATTCGTACCGTCACGTTCTAATAGAGGTAACGATATTAATAATCCTTATTTCTGCAATCTTATCATCAATTAAAGACTAATATTTGATTTTTTATACAATTTACTGTATTAGATGAGTTACATAATTGACATTAATGGTCCTATTATTAGATTCCAGATCGATGTCGGCAACAAATGTTGTGATGCCGACAGCCGGTCGGTTAATATCTTCACCAAAAAGCATTACAATACCCGCAATATTTGGATCTCCAGCCGGAGGGTAATTATAAAAGTGGAAAGAAATACTCGGCAATTAGCCGCGAACAAAAAACTCTATGGAGTCTCGATGTCAAAAAGTCACTTCGACGAAAGACTGATTGTAAACGACGATATTAAAACGATTCAGAACGGTTTTAATAGTTATAATACATTAAGCATAATATATTTATTATATTTAACACTATTTTACAGTCTTTCGGTAAAACTAGTTCGCGTTTTGATCGTCATAGTTTTAAGACTTGCATAAATATTGTACCTAAAAGAGAAGACATCGAAGACTACAACGTATAATTTTTTACTTGCATAGGAAACAGGAAAGTTATCTTTGATATTCTGCTGGGTCTCATAGAGAGCCATTGGCAGTTGTAGTAGAAGTGCAAATATTTTTTGTTCATATCGTAATATCATTCCTTGAATATATTGAAAAATAGAAGCCACTATATTTTAATAATAATGAGTAGAATATAACATAAGTATAATAAAAAAAATAGAGTTCGTAATATGTCAATGTCATATAAAAATAGATATTGTACAGTTTTAAAGCAAATAGGTATCTATAATAATGTTATAAAATGTCGAATATGTTTTATATAACACCTTTATCAATAAGCAATTATCAAGAAAAGTTTAATGTAATACGTAATACCTCTGGTGAATACCTACTATTAAGAAAATGGTAATAAAATAATGGCATACGAACTCACTATAGTTTTCTTCGATCAGTTTAAGGAGCCGTCTAAATAATTAATGTTTTAGTGTAAAGATAAGATAAGTTAGTATTTTCCTAATCGTCGTCGTCGAGTTCAAATCGTTTTGCACTCGAACGTAGAAATCGCAAGATGGAAAACCGATCCGGCGTCACTTCGAGATGAAACCGGTAATCGAATTTTCTCGAAGTAATCGAGGGAATTAGAACTCATAAAGAACGTTGACTCTCTTGTTTCTGCCGCGGACAGCCGCTTTGTGGGCGAAATTCTTAATTTTCACCCGGGAGAAAAGGCAAAAATTCTTAATTTTCGCCGTCGCAAAAGGCAATAATCGAGCGTCGACTCGGAGAGAAATTAATTTCGATGTTATAAGCTTCGTTTAGAAAGTCGCGACTAACTTTTCAGACCGTGTCATTGTGTTGCCTGCACTTGATTTGAAAATTTATTGGTTCTTTGTAATAAACTTATTATAGTATTAATCGCTGACAATTTTAAATTTTTATTTAATACGTGCTCTCTTTGAGATGTGCTTCCGGAAAAGCCTTGTACCTATTTTTTTTTAACAGTAGGTTCGTGTAGGATTGCAATCACAATTTATGGTAAGTGAAATGCAGCCCTATGATTTACCGGGTTCTCCTAGCAAGTATTTAAGGAGTTTTGAAAAAATCGTGACACATAAAATTTGTTATAATCATACTCACCTGCTTCACCAGACAAGGGTGAGAGCACAGCGCCATCTCGGAACCACCTGGTCACAATGACGTGGGCTCGGACTGATGCCGACGGAGTGCATGTCAACAGCGCAGCGCCACCAGCCACTCCGTGGGTTGGTTGGATCCGCACTTCCCATGGAACATCCATTACTGAAAAGGAATAATGTATAAGAGATATGACTGTTATAGGAAACATCATAATGAGAAATTGTCAAGCTGTTCATCGTTTTGTGCATTTCGTAAGTCTATTAAAGCTACTAGACTATCTCAATTTAAAGGCATTATACTGTGTTAGGATTTCGGAGTATGCAGATGATTTAACCTTCACTAGATAGGTAACGTTCTCTAGTCTTAAACTGCTTCAAATTAACGTGTTAATTGAAATGTAAATGCTTAATTAGTAAGTAACATAAACTTTAATTAAAATTAAAACTTCTTATCAATTTATAGTTTAAGACGTTGTATTGTCCCTGTCCTTCTCCTCCTTCTCCATCTCCTGTCTCATTTTTTAATAGTAGTTTTTCATAATGTACAATGTATCGAATCTGTACTGTAATCTGATCAAATAGCATGCTGAAGACACGTAGTCCTGACGCAGTTGTGAATTCCAAACGACATATCATGTCTCATTACCCTGGACGAGGCCAGCCCTTGATTAGTCACTGGGGGCAAAGTTTCACGAGCGTTTTCTTGATTCAAATGGCGCATTAAATAGACGGTAACAGTTGTTTACGTTAGATGACAATAGTTACACTTTGCCGGAAACCTCAAAGATTGCTTAAAAACGTCTGACAGACAGATTGGCCAACAAGTTCCTGTCGCCACCTGTTTGCAATGTCAACCGTAGTAGTAGACTGAGATGCAAGGGGAGTTGTAGCAAGGCGATAACTGAAATTGTTTCAGGTTAGCATTCTTTACCGAATGAATGTACCCTAATTAATTACACCGTTTCCAAAACTAGGTTAGGGTGTTGCGTATTGGATTAAGAGGCTTACGTTCGGTTCATACTATACACAGAGAATACGTGCCTTTGTAAGGATATAGTTGAATCCTGGGGATTAGACCTATAGTATAAACTGTACAAATTAACAACAGGAATATAGAATAATGTCATACAAACCGGTATTAGCACTTGCACATTACATTTATTTATATATTTGCTTTTTAATTATAACGGAAGGAATCCACATATACAAATTAACATGATCGTAGAACAAATAGATGAACTTCAGGGCTTTAAATTTACAAGTATGGATTCTCAGTAACCTCATTTCATAGTGGACACCAGAAAAATTAATAATAAAAAGGGTAAGGTGTACAATTAGTGTGCGCCCTTTACACAGCTAAAATATTAGCTCCATGAAGTGAGTCCCCCTCAGTCCTCGATAGAAGCGAGGCGAATGCAACCAACGTCGCAGTTTATATTGAAACTCTTGTATGTATTACAAGTATGTTAGTCGGTGAAACTTTTATGTAGATATCGTAATAATCATAATACAACTGAACAGAAAAACGACCGTTTCTAACATTAAAATTTCATTAATATCTGACAGGATGGATGATACCATAATAGAATACAATTCATATGTCGCGTCGGTATTGCGGTAATCCCCCAAAATTAATAACGGAACGATGACAGTCGGAATCATACATTGACCTATCCATCTCTGTATACCTAACACGACATATAATTGAAATGCTTTTACTGGCACTTAAGCGCAATACGTCTTGACACATCTAAATATAGGTACTTAGTTCGCGGACGCCCTAATTCTGGGGATAAGCGTATGCTTATGCATTCGTATGCATGTATATGCATATGTACATGTGTACACGAACAATGCATAACTATCCTTACTCAGTAGTTTTCGCAAGTATTTATTGTGATTGTATTGGATTCGATTATCAATAAAACAGTACCTACTATTAATTAATGTTTAAACTACTTGATCTAAGCCTCTCATGCTACATAATATTTTTTTAATGGCATCACCGTCGAATGCCTTACCTGAAAAAGAAAATACGACTAAAGGATACTCTATTCGTATTCCCCTTTCTGAAATTGACGTGGTCTTTGATAAGAATGAAATCTAGGTATGACGTCAACAGCGACCCATATTTCCCACAATGATACTCTACTCTATATGTTAATCTAGTACAAATATTTCAAGTCCCGTACAGAGCACAATAGTTTGAAACTTACATACGAGTAAGGAACCGGAAACAATTTACTACGTCGTACTAACAAAGGAGTGTATCTCGTGCTTGTCTTTATCTTTCATGCTTTTCACAAATATGTACATGAGAGATCCATTGTTCATTACTTGAAGGCTGTTTAATCTATGTCTCCAAATGTAAGTTTTTTAATTTCATTCTTCGAATTGATATTACGAGTAAATTATATTGATTGCCTAGTTGGTCGAGTGGGTGTAAGTGCGACTGCTAATCGATAGGTCTTGGATTCAAATCCCGGGTTAGTTACTATTGGAGTTTGTATGTTAGATTTCCTATTAGAAAATTTTGGTAGTGACTTTGACTCTGGATCTCTGCCCGGTGTATTGTAAAAGGCTCTCGCCTATTTGAGTGTAGGACGTAAACGTACTACGTACGTACGAGTGGCTATTACACTCCTCCGTCTACCGCTTCAGGGATTACAGACGTGATGTACGATATAAAGTTATATTGAAATCAAAAACCAATAAACATTAGCAACATGACCTTGGTTTTATAATATGTATTTTGAGGGATATCAAGCCAATATTGACGGAGTAGTCCCGAGGGATTCGCTATAATGCCGATACAGTAACGAACGTTTGTGAACAGATTTCCCCTGTCATTCGTTTGCGTACAGTAAATCGGGTCACAGGGAGCGGAAAAATTTAACAAATCGAACTGAAAGCTATTAATATAATCTAATGTACAAAAATTACATTGACATTCAAACCGTATGGAGCTGTACACCAGCAAAGCGATACCCAAATCCAGATATAACTGCTGGAGGGGTAATTAAGCATTAGAGCTAAAGTATATTTACACATGAGACATTCTAACATAATAGAACCGACTCATTGTCACTGATTCCTGTTAGTATATAGGTATATGTATGTCAGCTGGCTGCTGTCTCCTTTTCCTATCAGCTCACTTGTTTTGCTAAATAAAAAATAATCGTTGTTATTTTTCTAATCCAATCCAAAAACAACGATCTGTCTGTAACTATCTTAATCACGAGAATCGAGTGGCCCGACTACACTCGCTTGTAAGTTTAAAGTCACAGTTCATGGCAACATTTACGTATTTCCTTATGAGATATCATCGATCTAAGGTCATTTAGATAATTACGATCGAGACTAATTTTTGGCTTCCGCTCTTCAGACTATAAAACAATATTTCTTTTAGTATTAAAACAAATCATAATGTAAAAAATTGTATCAAGCCGTATGATCATGAGAACGACACATCCGCACCTCGCTCTAACAGACTATGAATAATTAAAGGTACCCGCGAAATGATTTCCCCTGTCACCAATGGTGGTAAATGAACTGTGCTAACTTTTACACATAAGTCACATGTTGCACTGATCCCTGCTAAAGCGAATGATTAGCGTGTAAATCGTGACATATACACATACATATACTAAAGGTGCCTATATTTGCATAGAGGCTGATGTGAGTGATTGCGTTAACGTTCATTGACAGATACCTAATGCCGACGTACATAGAATTCAGTGATAAATATCACATCTGTGTGGGATTTACAATAGAATTTCTCCATTACTACGTGAAACTATTTTAAAATAGCAAACTTTGTAGTAGATTCATTAGTAAAACTAGATACACAAATGATAATATTTAATATCCAGCACGGTGGAGTGCGATATAGGCAAAGTGGCTGGCTACGATTGGATGGGCTCAGTGATGTGTTATTGGAGAAACTTATATCCAGCAGTGGAAGGAAATAGGCTGATAATGATCATCATTATCATAATGG
>DWMF01001909.1:0-10735 GCA_018244815.1 Parelbella polyzona | reverse complement strand
CCGGTAACCGGCACCTGCTCGCCCGCCGCTCTGCATCCATTTACCTACAATCCCTTTTAGGATGCAAGATCTCTCGGCGTTACGATTAGATCAGATTTGTTAAAATGTCAATCGACCCTGAATAAACAGTGTATACATTATTATTAATTTGAATAAGACTAATTTCATATAACACCTCTAGCATCGATCTGTAGCGTGCAACGAGTAACATTTTCACTCGTTTGTACCTCTTTACGTTGCTGTAGAAACAAAAAAAAAGTTTATAACGAGACGAGTAATGATGCACACCAATACAAGTAATTAACATGTGACTGTTGCGCAGGTCGACGGACGAGGAGGGGCCGGCGGGCGCGGAGGGCGCGGAGGGCGCGGGGGGAGCGGCGCGCGCGGCCGTCACGTGACGCGCCCCTCCGATATTCGTTTACGTTTAAACTTAGGCTGTGATCTGTCGTTAGAACTATTATTATGTTATAACACGAGACTAATATATTGTGCTTTTATATGATAACGCGGGACCAACGTGTCGGTCGCGCCGAGCTGACGGAGTCAAGCCCTCGCCCGTCTACGAAGCTACTTTGTCATTATTTTAACTTTATAACGTAAATGTAAGTATTCCTTTGTTCCGCGCAGAGTTAGACGTGTCTCATTTTTGTTGAGATTGCGTTCGGCTAGTCTATAAATTAACTCGCTAGTATAGAGCGTGTCCAATCGCACGAGGTGTATTTAGATAGATCTGCAGACCCTTGACGTGTTTTTATACTAATGTAGTTTTATTATTTCGTTCAGTATTCGTACGTGTCGCTTTATGTATTGCCTTGGCATGTCGGCACTCTTCCTTGTCTCTGTATATTTAATGTGTTCCAAATTAATTGTACTTACGTTAATCGATGGCCGCTAAGGCTGATCACTTACATGTATTGCCGATTTTAAATGTGTTCCAAATAAGTAGTATGTACCTATACTTGCCATGTTTGTTACTTACTTTTTACATAAATATTGCAAACGTCGTTTTATTGACAATACAATATATGAATTTATTCGCTTTAAGCTTCTTCCAGATTTTTTATGCCCAAATTATTATTTTTAAACGAATGTATCAGTGTTACATGGCGATACTGGACTTCACATCGCAAAATTCCCTAATGCTTACTACATGACAAAAACTTTAGGAGAAACGGCAATTGCAATGTAAACTTAGCTTATATAAGGAGTTATCTCAGCGTCGGGTTTGTGAAACCTGTCGCACAGGTTCGGTGGTGTTCATAGTACATGCGTCCCTAGATGCGGTCGAGTGGCATTCGCTTCAGGAACTTGCGCATATGGTATATTAATATGATGGACTACTATCCTATTCCATATTTGAAAATATTTTCCATAGGTATCAGCTATCCGTATACCTACTTATACATATATAGATCAGTGATCACATATGTATGTACACGTATATCGGCCGCCATACTTATCTCGAGCGGAATAAATACACTCGTTGGGATTACTTCCATTATAGTGACTCTGTTTGAATATAGTACGTTCCTACTATTCTATTTTCTGTGCAATGTGATGCTATACTTTAAAAAAAAAACGAATAAAACAACTAAATAAATATCTTCGAATATCGTTTTATATAAATTTTATCATTGTGATTTCGGTTTGAATTGTTAAACGAATTAATCAATATGCTAATTTTTAATCTTACATTAGATTTCCCTGTGCTTTTACGGTAAGCGTACATTGATTATTACTTAAATCACTTATGCGGTTTAATTATTGAACGGAACATTAGTGGTTAATTATTAACAACGGTTTATGTACAATTGGTGTTATTACAACGGCATAAGAAAGTCGCTCCTAACCTGTCAACAAGTGCCTTGTCAATGTCAAACATATATCCACGACCAGTGTATTTCCCGCCACAGACTTTGCCTATGACAAGATGATTCCTAAATTGACTATTTTTAATACTGTTTCTAGTTATTAAATAAATTATATATTTCTACATGAACGATAATTGTTGAATGTACAGTAGGATATTTTTATATAATTAAATCTTTGTGTAAATAACTTTAATTAAGACTGTTGTTTATTTTAGAGCTTTTAATTTGTTCAGTTAATTTAAAGTAATGATAGGGTTGATTGCACGTGTATTTTCCAGTCATTAAGTGAAATGATTGAATGACTATCGACAAACACTCGGCATTATATTCAGTCTTGCCATATGCACTATAATTGCAGTCGACGTTGCAAAATTTTTCAAATGAAATCAATTCAGTGTTTTGCGAAATACGTTTGCTTTATAAATTGGATGTGAATACAATCACGCACAGATTTAGAGCTTTTTGTCTTATAACATATATGTACTATAGGTATTCAAGTTGGGAGAGAGTTCGTCTGCAGTATGTGCGCGGGTGAAAGGGTGAGCATAATAGGGATGCGGGTTACTTACAGTCAAGTGCACATAGCTTTTATGAGTATTTGTTCCATTTATTTTGGCTCTCTTAAAAAAGAGACATAGGAAATAGTTACTCATGCAAAGTAACGCGTCGCCAAACAAAGCAGATGCTATAACTGCAAATATTTAACTTTATGGAACATTTTAGCATCAAAAAAAAATTTACAACAAAATCTTGAAATATCGTCAAATGTATCTCATATATAATGTGTACATGTGAATCGTATAGATAATCGTCTTGGTTATAGCCTTATTCCCACTCCCTTCTCTTGACCATGCTCAGACGGGTTCTTTGCTGATTCCTATACCTATACCTTTTTGATGTAAATATGTAAATTACCGACAACATTTCTGTGATTTATACAATCGGCATACAAACAAATGTCTGTATTTGTATTTGTATTTGTATTCGGATCAGTGCTTTTTACTATTTGATGATATATAGGATTCAGTAAAACAAGAAATTAATGAACAACTTGAATGTTTTGTTTCATCGAAAGCGCTTTTTTTGGAACCAGCTTCAAAAACTGCTCTTTCTATTTATTTTTATTGAATAACTACCTAATTCACTTAACTTGGCAATGACAATTTGTTTCCCTTTTATGACGCTTGCAAAACTTGATGTAAAATATATTTATTTTTCGTGAAAACATTTGTATACGTCACAGTGATGCATTTAAGATGTGATACCGACAGATTTAGCGACAATCTGTTCAAAGAAAATAATGGCACAGAAATGACTAGAAAATACATTTAACATTCAGAAGTGTTGTTTTATAATGATAACAAAATATTTAATTTCTTTAATAATTTTGTTTTATTTCTAACCTGTAGTTTGACGACAGAAATTTGTTTTTCATTATCATAATTATCATCATTATTAGCCTGTGTAAGTCATCATTATTAGTTGGACATAGTTCCTCCCCTGAGGGATCTTGTCCAATATTACTCACTACTGGGCATGCGGGTTTGAGATCGCAGAGCACGACTTCTAGAACCGCCTATGCTACTGCCCGACTACAGTCGACGCATTTAGTCATGCCCCTGCTAGCCGCCACACTGACATACGACACCCTGGTGTTTTTCAAGTAATTCCGGAAAGGTACCTACAATGTTTTCAATATTTTATTATGTACCTAGTTGAAAAAGCTCAAACGATAACCAAAACATTTTGTATGGGGCCACCGCAAGATTTAGTTTTGTATTCATTGCTTTATTATTACTACAATCGTTATATAAAATTGGCGCTAAACCTACGAGCTCTAAGTCTACAAAGCTGAGTTTGCCAAAAAATAACTAGGTGGCATGGATGGTGAGATTTATTTTTTATCAAAAGTCCACGAAAGTATCTGTACGACGGCTACAAAAGTGCTCACTCATACATTTTCTCCAAGAGGTTTGTTAAGTTAGTTTTTATCTAAATAAAATTAATTATCTATTTAACAGTGAATGTATAATGAGCTTTTAATCTACATATACATGTAATATTTGTCTTTGTACGTTAAATGTAATTGGCGTTTAAATTATTTTTTATTCAATGTTTTTTTGCTGCAAGCATTTATTGCAAATCTTTTTAGGAACATTTTACGGGCAGATTTGCACCCTCATCCCGACCGTATTTACTATGGTTTCAACCAATTTCATACATTATTTTTGCTTATAGCAGTGTTGGAATAAGCACAAAGCTGTATATGGTCAATTGAACTTGTTGGTTAAATCTTATAAATCTCTAGATGAAATTTTAGAAAATTTCATGAGACTTCTGATTTTATCATTATAGTAAGACAGTTTAGGTTGTCTAGTATTGCCAACTGAAACTTTAAGTACTCTAAATTAAAAAAAAACTTTTCGAGAAAAGTTGGTTAGTGCTTGTAAGCCTGTTAACTGTAGATTAATGTTATTGTTATCCAGGCATGTCTTTGTTAATTTCTCGTACTTTTCAAATTTTTTTTCTGTAATGCCTCAAAACATAGAAATCGAAATAATTATTTCATTGGTATAAAAGTTAAGTTTGACTGCTTCGTTGGTCAGGTAGTTGCAAGACTGACTGCCGATCTTGATTTTGAAGAGATACAGCCGTGACGTTATTTATTTAAAAAAACGCCTCTTTAAAAAATCACGCCTGTAATCCCCGAAGAGGTAGATAGAGGAGTGTAGTACACTACCACGTTTCACCAGTTACGTTTACGTCCCATGGAATACGTGGTGAGCCTATACATCGGGCACAATTCCAGACTCCGAGTCACTACTAAAAATTCTAAATTAAAAAAATACAATAACACCCGACCCGGGATTTGAACCCGGGACCTCCTCGCTCGACCAACGAGGCAGCCTTATTATTTCTTTACTTCATTTAATGGATAATTACCTTTCTAATTTCTCCTTAATAATTTAGAAACTTATATAAGATAATTAATTAATCAATTTCTTATGACTTTGCTAATTGGTTTTTAAATTCAATTAGAGAGGTGGATCTCGAATGATATTTTCATTATTATATTATTATTACCATTTGTTTCTCTGCTCCAGCATTAGCAATATGTTACAAACCATTGTACCACAAAGAAAAATATTGTTACTGTCATTGTGACATTCTAATGATCTTATTTTGAAGAGACGCAAGGCTAAAATAAATATATTTTTAATTCTTATAGTGATTTGTAGATGTAACTAATTTATTATTAAGGCTTCAAATCGAATAAGGTTTCTTCAAGTAGTACTATGTCAGGCTTTTACTTTCGTAACATTATCAACGTATATATAATATTGAGTGTTAAAAATTGTATGCCATTTGTCTTTTCAGCAAATCTGGCTATGAAGATTTCAGATCTGACTGAAATTGCGGAGCTAAACAAACCACATGTTCATATACGAGACAAGAAAGACTTGGTAATAAAAATAAACAAGATAATCAAAGATGGTCATAAGAAGTTGCAGATCGTTTCTGACTTCGACCACACTCTCACGAAACATGACATGGCCAATGGAAAGAGTGTTTTGACCAGTTTCGGTATGCATTGCTTTTAACTCTAAAATTCTGAATCTTTAGGTATAGATATGAAAGGTATTTCTTTCACCCCAGAAAATCTTAATAAGTTGCTCTACATGACCAGGCGCCAATAGCAAGTGTGCAATGGCCCATCACCTATATTATGTTCGCAAATTCTATGTAGATTACACTGTTTTGTAGATCAAGAGGTTACAAGGGTGACTGCTTATCCAGTGCTTCTGGGTTTTAATCCCAAGTTGTCTACTATTCAATTTTTGTAACTAGAAATTTATTATTTGTGTTTGGATGTCTGCATTTGAGCCAATGTATGATAATAGGCTCATGTGCTATTTCATTATAGGATGTATATGAATTCTTGAAACTTGAAAGTGTATTATACTTCTCTGCCTAGCCTTTTGGGGAAACAGGCTTGATGTTATGTCTAAGTAAATGTGTTTAAGCCTCAGATACTAACATATTTATCAATGACAAAAATAGCACTACTTTTATGTGGTTGATTTTCGAAGTGTTATTCATTTTCATACTTTTTTCATGTCATAAGTCATTACATACTGTTTTAGGTATGTTCAGGGAATGTCCGTCAGTGCCACAATTTTATAAAGATGAAGATAATAGACTATCTGCTATTTATAAGCCTATTGAAGTCGATCCTGTGATGAGCACAGATGAGAAAATAAAACACATGATAGAATGGTACAATGCTGGCCACAAGTTATTAAAGTAAGCCCTATATTTAACTTTTTTAACTGTCCACTGACCAGGTGGTTTAGTGATAATTGAACATGTCTGGTGAGGTTGTGATCTGGTTAGCACAACATTGTGTATATATATTTTTAATATATGTAGTTTATCAGTCATCTGATTTTGAAAGCACTGGCTCTGCTTAGTTTCGAATCAGGTAGATTAGGGACTTAAAATGTGTTTGTCATCGACACGCTAAGAAGAAGAAAGGTAGATATTTGTTGAGATATTCTAAAACATCAATTATATGGCCTACATGAAGGAAAATGCTAAAACCATACATGGATTCAAGTATCAAAGTAAATTACCAAAGGCTACATTCTGGAGCTGCAATTTTTATGCTTGATATGAACAACATTACTTTGTTACAATCATTCCACTGATATTATTAAACAATAATATTAACATAAGTGATTTTTACAATTTCAGAGGGCAGACCTTTCCAAAGTCTGAATTAACTGCTATTGGCCACCAGATGAGAGAATGTTTTAGGTTAGAATTTGTTTTTATCTTGTCCTGTATAGTTTTTTGTATTACTATATAGTTTATGAAACCCTTATGAAAGTCCATACAAACTATTTTAAGGGTGGGTGTGAAGGAGTTGATAGCCTGGAGTCAAGCTCACCAGGTGCCGGTGTTGGTGTTCTCAGCAGGTCTTGGTGATTCTGTTGTGGCTGCTCTGAAAGCTGCTGACTTTCTTTTGCCTCATGTAAAGGTATTATGAATTACAAAATTAAACATTATATTTGCCATAAGATATTAATGTTGAAACCATTTAAGAGTTGTATGCAAACTATATAATTTAAAGGTAATCTTAGCTGGATTGTACAATATTCTTCAACAAAGTAGGATATACATTTATGTTTCTTACATGTGAAAGTAGGATGTGCAAATGAATTAAATAATTCTAAATAAAATCTTCATACCTGTAACCAAATAAACATTACTCTGTTGATAATGTCTCTATCAATTTATGTTAAAGTTTGGTATACATATTTGCATCTTTTGATGCAGTTCCTGTTATACATTTAATCAAGCAATTCTAAATAATTGTCAGTGTACAGATAGAAAATAATTTTAAATATTAAATTTATTACCGGCTAAGTTTTAGTCTCCCCAGATGTGTAGGTGCAGCTATTTAACTGATACATATAATGTTTATTTTATGCTTTAAGGTAATATCGAATTTCCTTGCCCTTGATGATGACAATAAGATAATAGGCATCCAAGGTGAAGTGATACACACATACAATAAGAATGAGGCAGCCATTAAAGGTACGGAATACTATGAAATGGTGAAAGACCGCAGCAATGTTATCTTAATGGGAGACAATATTGGAGATGCTGGTATGGCTGAAGGAATGGAACACTGTGAAGTTGTCATTAAAGTGGGATTTCTTGGTCACAATGCAGAGGGCAACTTACAAAACTACCTCAACAAATTTGATATAGTTCTGGTTAATGACCCCACAATGGATGTAGTCAATGCCTTACTAAAACTATTGTTGTGAATAAATTTTTAGTTATATTGGACTTTTGGGTAGATTTGATATTTTAAATTTACAGATTCCCTTGATAATGTTATTTTAAGTTTATTATACAAAGGTAAAAATGTACGACATTTTTATTTTCTTTATAGTTTAGAAGTTTCTATTTTTTTTGTTCCTATATAAATATCCAACAAATTTGTTGATAGACTAAAAGGTGAAATTCCAATACTCAAAATGTGAATCTGTGCCCAGTGTATGACAATGGACTTACCAACGAAACCATGGGACGTACTACTTAGCTGGTGAAAATGTGGTGGCGTGATGTTACATTCAACATATCTTTAAAAGCCAAAATTGTTATTATAAGTTGTACAACGTTTTCAATGTTATTTCATACAGTTTTCAACATAAATGTTAGAAATTGTCCTATGGAGAGCTGAGAGAGCTTAGTCATTGTGTTCACTCTTTGTAATTCTTGCCCAGCGCAAATGACGATAAAAAATGGGCATTTCTCATTTATTTTAAATTGTTTCTGTTAACCAAGAAAATACGTCCGCGCTCTTCCATTGCGGTAGGTACTAATTCTGTTTTTTTTTTCTTATTCCATATTTAAATATTCTGTCATATCATGTCATTGACACGAAAAAGGTTCTGTACTTTTGTACCGTGTAAACAACGTGTGCCTGCTTGAAAACCGATGTCGAAGATCTATTTACGTTCCGAATCTATACAACTACTATGCACGAAGTGTAATGACGATGGAGAGGCGTTCAGTTTTAATCTAGACGCTTTCTGCAGAACTAGGAATAATTTGCCACTGTAACAATTTTCACTTACGAGCATTTAACCCTCCCGTATGTGCCATGTGCGGTCAATAGAGTTTGTAAGATGGTCTTCCTTTACGTTGGACTTACAGTGCCATTGCAGAAAAATATTTAGTACAATGTTATATTTTGTTTGTTGATTTTTAGTATTATATTTGTTTAATGAGAATATTTGTCATAAAGTATCATGTTATTAAATTAAGATTTATTATTGCGTATAGTTTTTCATCCAAAGTGGCTGGCAGTGGTTGGATGCGAAGAGCTGAAGATTAACCTAGTGGCGTGCCATTGGTGAGGCCTATGTCCCCAGCGGAGGGGAGTAGGCTGATGATGATGAATGATAGTTTTCTATCCACGCAGAATGGACTTATGACGTGTTCATTTGCTTTTACTCACTCCGGTACGGGTCTAATAATGCATTATTTGTTATTTGATACTTTTATATTTTAGAACGATAAGTACGCTGAAGTCCACGTGAAAAAAATGGCTTTATTGCGTTGATGTTAGAAAATATTATCCTTAACAATTTTGTCAAATAAATCTTAAACAATTTTGAATTTTTGATTGTATTACCTACATGTAAAATATAGGTAATAATAAAAAAACTACAATAAGCCACGTGTATTATTAAAAAATAAGCTCATACTCTAAATACCTATTGTTTTAATAAAAATCTCTCATCTAAGTGACTTCAAAAATTGAGGATTTTTAGCAGTTTTTATGTGTGACGTTACAGTAATATGATTTGCAATTAACATGTGTTTTAGGATAATATTGATATCGGATATATTTAAGATAACCCAAAAAAATCTTATTTGGGATTTTAATAAAAGCAGTTTAACCTATTGAAAGAATTAAACTAATTTGACCTAGACGTCGGGAATATGGAGTAGGTACCTCGTTGGCCGAGCGCGACTATCAATCGAGGGACCTGTAGTTCTCGGAGAAAGTCCAAATTCCCAGTTATAGTGATAATTATTATGATCACCGCTGGGTACCTCTGACCACTGTCTAGTAAAAACTGTTTCAACCTTTCATTCTCCAGAAACTTCTTCAACGGGTTCCAGGCGGATGTGGTGTTACAAGTTAGCAGACTGGGATGAAATCGTCTTACTCTTTGCAGCAAGTATGATTTTCTTCAGAGGATCCGTCGAGTTGCGCGGAAGTGGTTTCTCAGGTGTTACGTCTAGCTATGGAATACTTCATCCCACTTTCAGACGTGAAATCTGACTACCAACCTCGCTAATGGTTCAATGCTGCATGTGCTAAAACCGAACGTGCTAAACACTCGGCGTATTTGCCCTAAGCTGACGCTCGTCTTTGCAAAGCTCCGGACATTTCGGGAAAGAAAACAGCCTATAACAAAGCTGCCAAATTCAATAAAATATGTCAACGCAGAGCCCGCTTTAATCACGTGAGTCATGTCGGTGCCAAATTGGCCGCACATCCTTCTGACAGTAAGGTCTTTTGGTCCCTACCCAACAATTGAGGCAAACTTTTTAAAACCATCGCTGTCTCCGTTGCTGAGACCGGAAGGGACACTGGCACATACAGCGACCGATAAAGCAAACGTGTTTGCCTCGCTGTTCGCCAAAACTTCACGTTTAGATGACTCTGCAAACATGCCATCACATGTGCTACCTCACTCGGGCACATTTATGCCAGAAATACAAATTCACCAGAAAGAGATACTTAAAACCCTTCGCTTTCTAAACGTGAGAAAAGCCAGTGGTCCTGATGGTATTCCATCTCTAGTGCTTAAAACTTGTGCACCCGAGTTGGATCCTGTATTGATACGATTGTATCGCCTCTCTTTCAAGTCCGGGAGAGTCCCTAGGTCCTGAAAACTTGCTAACGTTCAAAAACAGCAGCGAAAAAAATTGGCATCCTGAACAAGGTTAAGCAATACTTCACGCCTGAGCAACTACTCGTTTTATACCAGCTGCGAGAGGAATTCTCTGCCGGCATCAATCTTTCTCGGCTCATACCACCTGGAGATATTCAAAAAGAGTGAATACGCACTTTCTAGGCGAGCGTGCTACATCTTGCTTTCCATCAGGTGGGATTGCAGCTAAACGCGAGCCTATTTCTGTATTTAAAAAAGACACTTTCATCTTATATTAGTATAGTATTACCAATTAACGAAATAACATGCGTGCGTACAAAGTACACATGTCAGAAGTGAAACTTCTTTGGCGAACTAATTTATAAATCTTGTTTA
>DWMF01001908.1:0-10735 GCA_018244815.1 Parelbella polyzona | reverse complement strand
CTATGGCCTTGACCCTCTCAATATGAGAGGAGACCCATATTCCAACAGTGGAATGACAAATGGGTCGATTATTATTACGTTAACTCCGTAAAGATAAGTGATATTTGAAGTGGTGCCCTTCTGAGTAGGATCCTGTTGTGAATAGGGCCCTGTTGTGACGATATCATATAAATAATACAATTATACTAGAATGACTCCATTTATGAATATGTCTTAGTAGAAGCCTCACCTTCATATTCCGGGGCCAGGTTGTTGTCCAGATCCATGGTGAACGACAGCTGAGATGCCTCCGACATGGATCGCTGAGATCTCAACTTGTGCGCGTGTTCCTATTATAAATAAGACGTCAACATATTATAATTTGAAGCATTTCAATAATGAAAAAATAAGGATAACCTTTCATTTGACCTAATTACTTTCATGAGTTTCTAGTTACACTTGATTGGGAATTTACGTAGCGCCATCTATTATTTAACAACACAAACTATCTACTATGCGGCGCCGCAATTTTCTGTACATCAACTATTACTGTAAATGAAAAGTATTTTTATTATTATTCTAAACCTGTATTTTATAATGTTATGTATATAAAATAATGAATAAATGTAAACTAATTTCAGTAACATTAAAATATATCAATTGAAATAAATGTAATAATAATTAAATAAATTGTTTGATGCTGAATTTGTAACACGAATGAATCTATTAAATGTTTTATTGTATTACTGTAAATATTCTATTATTAAGGCAGTTGGTACAAGCATTGGCTTATTGGAACAAATATTGGCTAAACGAGACTAAGTTGTAGCATTACTTTAGACTTGATTTACTAACACTTCGCTGTGCTTCAAGAGTCGCTTCGGTTTTCGCTATTTCATCGAAACCCTTGAAGGAAACGGTTCGAAATCAAACATAAAATAAAGCAACTGACGGTGAATGTTACTTAGCCACAACATCAGGAGTACAACCAAAAACAAATAAAACGATAATTTCGGCATTAATCCGATACATATATATGTAGGTAGCTACCGATGTGGGTTGGATTTAAAGCAAATGTTGAATAGAAAATTTTTCCCAAAAACAATTTAAAATATGACTTATTTATAACATCTGATAAAACTCTAATTTGTCAATTTCATATATTTTGATAAAAAAAAATACGGAATACATCTCTCTGCTTACGCCGAAATGACGTAAAGATGTATGATATTTGATTGGTTTAGCCATTGTTATATTGTTTTAGTTCAGAGTTGTGCAAAAAAAAGATTTTAATAATCCAATATGTTAATACTCGCCAAGTTTTCCGAGCCCACAGCCTTCTGTTTCTGTTTCTCCTCCTCTATTTTCTCCCCCATCTCTATCAACTTCTCCAGCTCGGGCATCGCACTTTGTTTCAGCTCATGGTACGTTCCTTGCGCTACTATCTGTGAAAATGTATGTTTTATCATCAACAATATCATTATCTACTCTTATATCATTCCACTGGTATTTTCACAGAATGTGTTATATACATGTATTAACATATTAGACATTTCTGTGTTGCAATAGATACACATGTATGTCTATATATATATATATATATATATATCTGTATAGAGCACCTTGCCGGCGCGCAGCACGCACACGAGCGCGGCGTGGCGCGCGTTCTGCACGTGGTGCGTCACCAGCACCGCCGCCTTCTCGCGCAGGAAGCCGCGGATGCACTCCTCGTATATCGCCTGCGCCACCTGCGCCGGGATACTCGCCAATTTATCACAGTACCACCTATTATTTAACCGAGCACCCTATAGAAGAGTTATCGTAACGAGGTCGATCTGTTAGCGATAATACCGCCTATTGTTCCTTCTCTACTTTAATGTTTCTGATGTTTTAATTATTTTCTTGTTATTTGGTGTACAATAATTAGTCTTTATACCACTTTGTACAATAATAATATCTCGAGATAATCCTCATACTTTCATCTCATATGAAGCTTAACATTTAAGAATACTTTCAGTTTTTATATAAACGCACGCATGCACAAAATATACATATATGTATGTGTGTGCTGGATTGCACGGATGTATAAGTGTGCATATGCATGTCAGGCGTACGTGCACGTATAGGTAAGCGCGTATTACCGTACATGTGTAGGTGTGCGTGCGTACCTTGGCGTCGACGGCGGCGAGCGGGTCGTCGAGCAGGTACACGTCGGCGTGCTGGTAGACGGCGCGCGCCAGCGAGATGCGCGCGCGCTGCCCGCCCGACAGCGACGCGCCTGCACAGTGCACACAGAGCGGTATACTAGCCTGCTCCACACGCGCAGCCGACATCATCCACTATCAGCTCTTAACACTGTCGCCCATCTATGACTGACAATTGTATCCGAGTAAAACGAGTACTAACTATGTATATGTAAGAAGAACGTACCTCGGTCACCGACAACGGTCTTATCGCCGTGACTGAGGATCTCCAGGTCGCCGGTGAGCTGGCAGCACTTGATCACCTGCTTGTACCTCCGAAGGTCCAACTGCTGCCCGAACAAAATGTTCTGACGGACCTGGGAGAAACATTTCAAGAATATAGTATAAACATTCATACATAGACAGCGCATCTGAAGCTAAGCAAAGCCAGTGTTATGATAATAGGACGCTGACAAACAAAAATAGTCACAAAATCGAAATATTAACTACAGGCAGTATTATATAAAAACTTCTATTTATCTGTACACCTATTCATACTGTTCATAATACTTGTATAACAATATTCTAATTTGGATGCCGTAAGGGTAGACAGAATGATTAACATTTGGGGACAAAAAACTCACGGACGCCTCAAACAGCCACGGCTCCTGCGACGCGTATGCAATAGTTCCGCGCACATCCAAGTGCCCACTGGTGGGCGTGAGCTCTCTCAGCATCGCTTGCAGTAACGTGGACTTGCCCGAGCCCACTGTTCCCACTATAGTCGTTAATGATTCTGGTTTTATCTGTGGACATACAAGAATACATTAAGTTATGTAATTTAGACATCTTGTTCCAATTGTTGGAAACAACCTGTCAAAGACAGTACTGCTATCTCGGCGATGCTGCTCCTATCTAAACGATACTGCTGCCAACTACACGATGGTGCTGACATCTATTCCATAACAATGGTACTAAAACCCCTGTGAAAAACATTCAAGTTAGGATGTTATCGTCATTTAGACTCTATAATATCATGTATGTTTGATACAGGCTGCGGGTCTATCATATAATTAAAATTTCCATAACGTTAACAAAATGTAAAAAATCGATATTATGATCAAGTATTGAATTTGATTCTTTAACCGCGGTAGTGACTGGTTACGTCTACTAATTACTCCGATATTTGATGGCGATAGAGCTATCTGTCGTACTTTCGTTTGTGATAACGCCATTACTGTGACTCTTCTTGCAGTTAAGTAGCAGTTCTAGTGGACAGAGTGAGAAACCAGTTATGCCAAGGCTCCACACATTCTAATCTGCCATCGTTAATGGACGTGAGACTAAACAATTTATTTACGCATTTAGTTTATATCCAACAATAAAATGAGTACGAAATAATTACCGTTAAGTTAATATTGCTGAGCGCCAGGACTTTTCCATCCAAATCTTCGTCATCCACCTTCCTCCAATGCGCTGTGTAATCCTTAAATGTAACGAAAGCGGCAGGTTTGGGTTGTTCCAGGTTCGATTCTGACTTTATGTAGGTTTGTTGACTGAAACAACAGCAAGGTTAGAGTAGCTACAAAAATATAGATATAAATATGTATAGAAGTGTTCATAGATGGCGCTGTATTTTAATAAATACACGGCATCTCCTCGGTATTTATTTATCGGAATAATTACAGAGGTCATTCTCAGATACGATGTATCTGCAATCCAGACCAGAAGACATGTTCTGTTATTTAGAGGTAAAATAATGTAGCAACTTTTTCATAGCCTTAAAACTTTATTTGTACGTATAAGGTCTACTTATATAATATTATGTATAATATTTAGAAAAAATAAACATAGCATACACAAAAAATATATGTAAACATATGTAGGCGAAACTCAGGACTCACCCATTGCCAATCTTTTCAAAGATACCATTAACAGCTTTACTCTTCTCCTCGATGGTCAGCAAATTGATCCCATCCTGGTTATTGACTTCGGGCAAGAGTAAGAACTCTTGAATCCTCTTGAGACTGACGTAAGCTTCCAAAGTGAAGGTTATCGAGAGAGGCAGGAAGTCCACCAGAGTGGTTTTCAGCATGTCGTAATAGGAGAATATCACGAACACTTTGGCCGCTGTCAAGTCATTCTGCATCACCGATATGAAGTATATGATGCTGATGAAGATAGCCACCTTGGTGTTCAGCTTCACGCAGGATATCATCACCGCCCGCAGCCAGGACATCTTTTTTATCACGTTCATTTCTTTTCTGGGAAAAAAGGTTTTATTTAATCGCAACTTTACCTATTTTTTTCTATGTGACAGAGAAATTATGTATTTAAAATATATGTTTTACATTTTAATTGACGAATACGAAAAAAATTATAAACAACCTTTTGAAAAAAGAAACGCATTTTTTCCTTTACTCTAATGGTAAGAATATGGTATTCGTAGGTTCAGTTCTACGTACTACCCATCACAGTCAGGCGACGAATGTTTTACGAAAATGAAAAAAAAAATTAATACTGCACAATACTTCATCGAACATAAGTCTACATGAGGTGTCAAGTGTAATGTATGGTGATATCAGACATACTTCCTGGCATGTCCCACGATGTCAGCGAAGGCGTTCTCCCAGGCGTACATCTTGATCGCCTCGATGCTCTGGATGACCTCGTTCATCAGCCGGATCCTGTTGTCGGTCCGCAAGGCCGTCTGATGCCGCAGTTTGCTGGTTATTTTACCCAGGTAACCTGCAAGCACGTGGAATATTCAGACCATGGAAACATCATAGGGAATAATCATAATTACACTGTTCAATTTGTGTCCGAAACCATAACTGTTTATTTCGCTCCTCAAGTTTCAGCCGATACTGAATTTTTCTTTTCTTTGTGTTAGTTCAGTTTTAAACATTGACTGCTGTCTGTATGAGCCACACAGTTTAACGCAATAAGGATTTTTCTATTTCTATTTATGTATTTCCAAAATTTAAAAACCAAAAGTCCTACCTTGCACAGGTATGAACAGCAGCAGAAAGCCAACTCCCAGCAAGGTGGCGACTCCTAATTGCCGGTACATCAGGTAGACGACGAGAGTGCTCTCGATCGGCGTGCGGATCAGGTCCGTGAAGAATATGCTCGCCATGTCGAATCTTTGGGCGTCGGTCGTTAGCAGGTTGATCACGTGTCCGGCCAGGCCTTCCGAGGCCTTGCCGCCCGATGTCAGGTCTAACCGGAGGAGCTGAAAGGTGAATATAAAAAAAATTAAAAAATATTTTTGAATTGAGAAAAGAAAAATCTTAACATCACGTCTGTAACCCCCGAAGGTATAGGGAGGTATGAATTAAGAACATCTTTGTATAAGAAGCGGTTTCTGATCCACGTGTGATCTGATCTGATCCATTTTAAACCAATTACCTTTCTATATATAAGCGAGCAGCAGGCCACTCTGATCTTCAAGCTCAAGTGAAGTAGAAACAGCAGCATGGGGTGCAGCATGCTGGCCATCACAGCCATGAAACTGCACACGTAGAAAAAACAAATTTAAATTGACAGTTAGTAGTTCATTTGTATTGATAAAGAGTTGCAAAATATATTAATATTGATTCATGAATATATTTTTATGTGCTATCAAAATATGCATTGTAATGCATGTGCATATATTAATGGGATTAAGGGCAAAAACGTGTTCAGGGAAGGCCCATGTCTAGCAGTGGACTTAGGCAGATGATGAATAACATATAGTATAAATGAACAAACATCTACGTTCTAAATTTGGTTCTCATCTACTTATTTCACGTATTTCTAAGTCATACGTGCAATTTATAATCAGTGCTAATGTGTAACAATCAAATATATAATAAATACACACATACACACATGCACACCTAGGAGATTTTAGGTAATTAAAATTATTGTTCTGCTCACCCTACAACGCCCACGGCGTATAAGTAGGCTTCCGTGTCAGTGATGGAGTTGTGTGTCGATGAGAAATACGTCACTAGGCCTTCCAAGCACACTGGCACTGACAACCTGCAAATGTAAAAAATATTGGTCAGGGTCCAAGGTTGTGAATAATGCAGGGTTAATACAAAAATGTCTCTCTACAGACAGACAAACTAGTTTGTTGAATTATGGGTCAATACGAACGCCACTGACGATTTCAGTTCAGATATGAAAAATTTTACATTGAATATGAATAATAAATATGACAGCAGAATTTAAATAATAAAAAAAAAACCTTTGTATTTTTTTGCATATTACATAATACTGTAACTAATTGATTGTATGTTTTCTTTTTATTTTAATATTTCTTCAAAAGCAAAGTATAAATTATTTCTTAAAAGCAATTGAACAGGAGTTATCAGTCTGATGTGATCCACTCACCTGAAAGTGGCATCTACGATGGCATAAGTTAAATTGACTATGAAGAACTTGGCGCCGTGTATTTTTAGCATTGCGCGTAAGAGCGACGGCTTTTTACCTACGTCTGCAAAGAAGAAAATCATTTTAACTGCGGCCAGTATTTCTGTTTAACAATGTAAATAACAAACATGCAGAATTCAACTTGGCAATTGCAAGGAGTGCATTTTCTTTTCAGCTAGCTCACTCTGGTTACTAATGCCTACCACTCTCGTCTTTAATGCGTCAGTATTTCATTACTACGTCATCAGAGCGAAGTGCCTAGTTAACTTGTTCGAGTTACATGGATATGAATCAATTTGCCATTCTGTCAGGAAGCTGTTTAATTAGCTTCCACCTAAGATGTTCCAGGTTCCTATTAAATGTTTCGTGAGTATTCGGGATGGCCCGAAAAAACGCACGTGAGTTAAGCCGGTACATATGTAATAATGTTCCAGGTCATTTAATAAAATAAGTATATGTTATGGATAGGCTGTTTTTTGGTCAAATCACCGGTCAATCAGAGATGCCGAAGAGCTACCATACGAAGAGAATACGATACCAAAGCCCTGCAACCATGAACCAACCAACATGAGATTAAAGACGGTAAACACTCGTTGGTAAACGAACGTCGATCGAAACTTAGCAAACCGAATGTAATTTGTACAGTTTGACATTTACTTAGTTTTTCTAATTCCTCCTTCCACTTCTCGCCCATCACGTCACCTCTGGGCGCCGCTCTGTGGCCTGGTGTACATCTGTAAAGAAATATAGCATATGTTAGGTGAATATAATATATAACAGACGATACATTTCTCATCAGCCTGTCTCAGCCAGTGGATAAGAATGGACAAAAATTCCCTATAAGCTTGTAGCACCTAGGTAGGCCGCCAAATATCGCGATCTGACAGCGGAAGGTTTAGTCACCTCTTACAATACCCTAGTTTTCCAGCTTGTTGCTGGGGATGTATTCTTCGTCCACTCCGAAGCGAATATGAAGATACTTATATAGTTGGATTTTCCAAAAAATATCTTAGTAGGTCTGACTATCGCTAGGCCATAGAAATTGACATAGTCTGTACCTAGCTCAGTTCTTCTACCTTCGATTCAATCCAAGCCCATTATACCACCTCACTATCTCCACACAACAACAGTGTAGTAAGGAGAGTTAATGGAAAACTTCAGATGAAACTTACTTTGTTGCATGTAGTCAAAACATAGGGGCCATAAAACATGAATATACGTCAGTCAGAGAGTTATTATTATTATTATTACCTGTACACGTCTGAAATACTGAGCTGTCCTTTTCTACCTTTCATGAACAGTGGTAGAGTGTACCTGGAGATACGGAAGACGATTGTTTAGTAATAAAATATTGACGTGGCTTTTAAAAAGTACTTATAAAACATTGTTACTGCAATTAGTATTAGTAGTAGCAATAGTGGCGTTCACGAAAATTAATTATAAACTGACTACCTATCAAAAGTATAAAAATGTGTCTCACCAAAAACATATTTTTGAAAATATACTGGCCGTCTCCCGTGGATTTCGTTGCCTGTCGATATCAAAGTATCCGGGATCCATTATTCTATTCACATATACTTCAACGACTGACTGCTTTAAAAAGTATTGCTTAAACACTTTATATCAATGATTCACTTGTATAATTTATTTATAATTGTTATTTAATTATCACTTTATGCGCACAATACATGGATTACCTTGGCGCCATTTTGAATTATATACCTGTAACAAAAGGAAAGCGAAATTAATTTAAAATTTTCTTTATACACATATGTTATCATTACAGAAACTAATTTGAAGCTGAAAGAAAATTGAAACATTCGAGAAATACTTAAAACCACGAACTATCAAAGATACATCCACACTCTAAAAGGAGCGACAAAAATCTTCCCTCTACCCTCAAAAATTTTATAAACTGCCAGCAACAAAATATAAAAATTGTAATTGATGTTTTAAAAAACACAACATTTATTTGTTTATTTGTATTTTATTATAAACTATAAACAGACACCACAAAGGACGAACTTAATGCCCAGCGACTTTCTCCACCAGTCACCTTTTGGGGAATGGTAAATTTATCAAAAACCACAGTGGCAGGTGCAAAAAAAAAATTTTGAAAAAAAGAAATCGGGATAGTAATTAAAATAGAGATAAGATTAGATAATCACTGTAAATAAAGCAATGGTTATTACATTTTTAAAACGTAATGAGAAAAACATCAAGTTTAATTTTTTCTTTTTTAATTGTTCATCATTCATCGTCACCAATACAACACAATATAAAACCTTCAACGTTTACAAATGGCTCTTATTATTCACTCAATATTGCTGTAGAAATTAATTTGACTACCACTCGTCCTATACCTTCATAAATTTTACTGTCACAAACGTGCCGTGACGTCATCAATTACAGCTATATAAACCGATGGGCGTCGTTGCGCTGAGGGCCAAAGTAAACACAATTTTGACAAAGAAAAGGCGGGAAATGAAATAACTTCCATGAACGCCGAATTAAGAGCATATTTTCTCATATAAATTCTAAAGTCTGTAACGCATTAGCAATTAACCATTATTGCGCGTGTCTAAACTTATGTAAAGGTGACCAAAGTTTCATCAGTTTAAGAAGCCTGCCTGTTCAGTTAGGGTCCTATCAAATAGACCGGATCGAAAATTCAAAATAGATCGTTAGCACTTTTCGATAAAGTCTGTTTCCATTTCAATGGTGTATTTATATTTAAATCAGAACTCAGGATAGTAACTATTGCTTTGGCGCCAACGTCAAGGGCGCCATTGAAAGATCTATAACGACATTTTTTTGCCCTTGCCTACTTTTAAAACGATTTAATGATCAAGTTTACAGAAATATTAATTGATTAATCTATTGTTGACATTTGGACCTTGAATGTTGGAAGTTGAATGACCTTTGCTCGATAGAACTGTGTCTTCAAATAAAATATACATATGTAGTTAAAAAAAAGTATAAAACACTCTTTAAAGCACATCGAACTTAAAAGTAAAAAATAATTCTTAATATAGGTAGAAAAGTAATAATGAACAATAATATTAGTAATATTGTGAAAAAAGGGTGGGGTTTATTTTTAAGGCGGTTATTTTAAAACACTTCTCATTCATTTTCATCTAGTGGTAGAGGTAAATTTAGTATCTTTACAATACAATGCAAACACTTTATTTAGTACCATATAAAAACAAAAGGCGGTCTTAACGCTAAACGAGCGATGTTTTCCGGACAACCTATACTGGAATGAGCTTATTTAAAAAGAGAAAAGAAAGTTGGCAGGGCATACAAAATATCTTTATCAGTAGAATTAATATAAATTTACACTCGGCTATAAACTCGCCAGAGAATTATAAAAAGACTGATAGTTAAAGTTAAAGTTATTTCGCAATGTTGCACAATATATAAATATGATAGTGTATAGCTTCATGATTCCACAAATGACACATCTGTATGCAAATAACATGAAAAGCATATACCATCATACGTTCCACGGCAAACACGAGTTTCCTATTCATATTTTTAAACAAATTAGTTCAATGTTTACAATGTTTATGTGTTCACGTGTTTTGTGAAGGTGACTAATACTTTTGACAAAAGCTTTAATTACACAAATTGTGGGTGATAAGTGTTATGTGGAAAAACAATTCTAACAATGCAAAAAAAAGGCATTAAATGTTTCTTTGTTCAAATTAAAAATACATTTGAAAAATTACAGACCTAATAAAATTGTATTATTAATAGCAACGTTCAAATAACAACGATGTTTTTTTGCTTAAAAAATCATTTTAAAAATACATTCAGAATAAAACAGTATTATTATTATCAACGCTCAAATACTTATGATAAAGTGAAGTGGCAATAATGCCTGTGTCTACGGCAACTACTCTAACCCACCTGTTTGTACGGCACAGATAACTTATATCATTGACACACTTGGGACAATGAGGCTGCACAGACAAATAAATGATTGATGTTCATAGTGATATATATAGAGTAGGGAGACATACGGTTAGAAAGAGAGAAACGATCTGTTATGAGCCTCGGGGTTTACGTGTTTTTTAAAAAAAACAAAAGTTTATTTTACGTGACACGACCGGTTGGTTAGGATGATGGATCGAGACTGGACTGACTGGAAG
>DWMF01001907.1:0-10736 GCA_018244815.1 Parelbella polyzona | reverse complement strand
AAAGCAGATTGGACACTCCAATTGCAACTCTATGATTGCTCTTCTCTTTTTGTCCCGGACTGATCCGTTGTGGTTCTGATCGGTAATTTTGATCAATTTTTTTATTTCCATTACTTCGATACGCCTGATCTTATTTCGCACACAGTAGAAATGAATAACTTTTGTAATTATCTCTCTGATTACCCCGCAAGAGACCTGGCGTGAAGTGGATGACGATATTCAAAATAATTGTGTGGCAAAATGGGTAATGGAAAGATTCTTCGTATGGAACTTAAGAACATAATATAAGTGATATTAATACTAATTTTCCTGGAATTATGGGTTTGCTTGCTAACCAGGATAAATATTTATTTGTAGAGCAGGATATGAAACTGTATAATTATTCATATAGGTATTTACTTGATAAATCACATCTAGATACATATGTAGATTTTCTAACTCTCTGATTACCATAGCAAAATTTCTGTCTAGTTTGAGATCACATGGCCGTGGAGCATCTCCCAAATATTCTTATGTCTGAATAATTAACCAATTTATTATACATTAAGAGCGCAGTTATGAAGTTGCCGAGTTTAATCGACATTTATCTGAAAATTATACTGAAATACAAAAGCCGCGAAGGCTTTTGTATTCGCTGTCGCTGAAGAAAACTGTAAACTGAGTTACGGGCGGAAAGTATTGTTAGCAATTTTCGGTTTGCTTAACGAAACAACTTGAAAGCTTCGAATGGAATAATGATAAACGATAAACTCTATATTTATTATTATTATTACATTATCACATCGGATCTTTTACGAGGTAGGGAGGGAGCATGGAGTGCCCAATATCTCTTTCTTCTACATTCGTCACTCTCTTCTTATAGCCACACCAATTTTGTATACATCTGATTCCCTCACGTTTGATAGCCTTAGATAATTAGTTACCTAGTAATTTATAACCATTTGCACTCAAGGTCGGTGCGTTTCTAGTGTGAGGTGCCCTATCTTATCATCGTTTTAAAATTATACAATTCCATTTGAGAATTCATAATTGTTATCGCTTCTCCTTTAATGTTACATAATTTTAAATTAAACGATTTAAATATTATATTACGGCGTCCCATCCAACCATTATTTTAAAATTAAACAACACAATTTTAGAATTTAAAATTGTTATCAATTTTAATGTTCGACCTTCAGTGTTTTCAGTGGAACGTAGCTACCTCTAGCGTTTGATAAATAATTTTAAATCAAACGATTTAAATTTTCAATAAACATCCTCTATTTAATTACAATATTATTTTAAGATACAGTTCCATTTTAGAATTCAAAATTATTGTAGTGTGTAATTTTGCGTTATGTAATTTTATATTAATTGATTTAAACGATCGTCGTTGAACCATTGAGGCCGTATTGATAACATCTTACAACGTCATTATATTTTCCATCTTTAATGATGCCTTCCTTTCAATTGCAAGCGCCAGAAATGCTGACTAATTGATATTGATTTCACTACCGGCAAATAAGCAGATAGTTATAATACTTTGCATTATACGTTAATAATGTGTGCATAGCTGTATCAATTGATCACAGAAATATAGATTGGCCTCTACTCGAAACATAAGCTGAAGCATTCTGAACTGACAAATAACCAGTTCAGGATGCTTCAATGAAGTTTACGGTGTGAAATAATACAAAAAAAACTGGTACTATGAAATATTTAAATTCACTCAGATACTTTTAGAAGACAAGTCCTAAGTTGCTACTGTACCTCCATAAAAGTTCATTATCATCAGTCTATCTTAGTCCATTGCTGGTACATGGGCCTCCTCTGAGGAGCCCCATTTCACTCTATTTATGTCTATTCGTATTTATAATACATTCGTAATTCTCATCCATTCAAGTTTCCCTTGACTAGGTGGAACAAGGAATTAATCAAGTAAGTAGTTTGTATCCACAATCGATCCTTTATACCTTAATACCCATTATCTATCCTATCCTAATACAAAGATATTTAGCTGATAATATTATCAAACACTTAATCGTAATAAAAATAAGGAAGGAGAACATATGAGGAAGCGTGTACATCTTAGGGTTTTCCGTAATTTTCTACAAAGTGTGAGAAAGTTTTTGACACTCACTTGACCAGCTAGGCTAGGCCTTAACCTTTCATATTCAGAAAGAACACCCATATCGAACAGTGGAAATACGAAACAGTTGATGACAACGAAGATGTTGTTTTTGCTGTTGTTGATGTCGTTGTAGTTGATAATGACGGTGATAGACGTGTTTTTAATGTTAATGAAACAGATGATAATGACGATTAAACAAATCCACTTTTACATGTCAACTTTGAGGGGGTAACAATAACTCAAATTATCAAAGCTCCATAAAATAGGATCAAGAACTATACTTATCTAAATTTATTACAGCTACACCAGCAAAGATATTTTGTCCGATAATGGAGCAAAGTACACCGGCGAACAATGTTTTTCAAACGATACAGTGCTTCAAGGGAGTATATATAACCTGATCGTTAATAGATTACTGACGTATTCCGTCCGCGCGCGTCTCTCAATAAACAAATTTAGATATTGAATGATATGACAGATTATATATATTACCGAACAGAGAGATCCTGGACATACGCCTGCAGCATGTTGAAGATATACATAATTGTATCCTTTCTCGTTTGTGTCACTGCATTCCCGAATAATGGATTTCAAGACGATGGAAATGTTACCGACAGGAAAGGAAACGGCTTATTCGATACAGTAAGTGTTATTTTGAAATTATAAAACTTAAAATTGCCCATGAAAAATATACATTCTTCTTAATAGAAGCCAGCACTTTATTTTGTTTCGTCTTGCTTCGTTTTAGTGATATCGAAATTTGTCAGAAAGAGACACGACACAATAGATCCACATCTTAGGATTGCATCATTAAACGATACCCAATTACATACTATTACATTAATACTATTACATTAATCAATTATAATTTTAAATTTGCATAACGCAACGATACCTATTTTACGCCTATATCTCCTCGAAGAGTTAGGCAGAGAAGTGCAGTATATTCTCACTATTCAGCAATTATATCAAATATCCTATCATAGAATAGGTGTGAGCCTATTGCCATCCACCGCGTGCGAACGCATACTTCGACCTATTGCTATGAACGTCAAAACCAATAGAATTCGATTCGGGAATAGAACCGATGACCTCTCGCTCAGTAGTCGCTCTTTCAACTTCTCGTCCAACGAGACAGTCAATTTTACACACGGGTTTAAAATTAGAATTGAAATAAACGGAACTCGGAATGACAAAAACTAGCAAAATATTAACTTTTTTTGAGATATTTATAATTAATATTTTTTCATTAAGTGATTTCGAAACCAGAACTGAAACCGAAAATTATTACTGATGTAAATGACATTTGAGTCTTTGTATTACAACACATATGCAATCACATGGCGTTTGTAATTTATGAAAAAATTACAGTCTATTTGGTCAAAGGGATTCGAGTCAAAGGGTCAAACCAACAGTACATTTTGTTTCGTGATAATCTGTGACTTTTACGTTAAAATATGTATTATTAAGAGACGAAGAAAACTTCAGCATATAAAAACGTTATGAACTTCATGTCAGTGGATTTTGAAAACATATTACTGTCTTTGGCAGATTCAAGCGATAATAGATGAAGGTTATCCAGCTGAAACACATCACGTCATTACCCATGACGGATATATATTGGAAATGACAAGGATACCTTATGGAAAGAATCGGACGAGCGACCACACACCTAAAGCGGTTGTGTTCATGATGCATGGGCTAACAGCAGCTGCCAGTTCTTTTATCGGTATGGGGGCTGAATACAGTATCGGTAAGATTTGACAAAATCTGATATTATTTTTTTATTTATTTTTTATTGCAACACCTATAAATCTAGGTATGTGACAAAAGGCGAACTTAATGTTTAACGGCATTCCAAACCAGTCAACCTTTGGCGATGGTGAAAAATAATTGGTGGCAGGCGGTATCGTTAAAAAATGAGAAAATAATACACTAAATACATTAGATAAATATGTGAAGTATTTTAAAATAAATAAATATAAATGAATACTTACGACAACATACACATAAATATCATACATACATCCACAGATATGCACGCACGTACGCACGCACACACTCATATGTATGTGTATATATTATATATATATGTATAAGCTTAGATGGTACCATTATTATTGTCATCAACTGTTTTATTGATCTCCTGTTGGATACTGGTATTCTCTTAGAATGAGTAACTATAAAATCATAAGCTATCACGAAGGCCAAGTGATCGTTGGCAAACATTCCTTCTTCAGATTTCCTTGTGACTTTATCTTTCATCGTCAAATGACGTATTATTACAAGAAAGTAAATTATTATCAGTACTTTACTGTATGTCAATACTATCAAAATCTTCATTTCATGCTTCTGCAATTATTCTTTTTGATACATCAGTTCGTCTTTGATCCAGTATCACTGGTATATTCTGTTTCAGGATATCATTTAGCAGACGCTGGATTCGATATATGGATGGGCAACGCTCGGGGGAACTACTACTCTCGGAGACACGTAACTCTCGACCCAGATGACGCTCGAGAAAAGTTCGAATTCTTCGATTTCACTTTCGAGGAGATCGGAATGTACGATGTGGCTGCCATGATCGATTACGTCCTAGAAAGCACTAGAAGAGACCATCTACATTACATTGGTCATTCGCAAGGTGGGACTTCTTTTTTGGTTCTTACCTCGATGAGACCAGAATATAATAAGAAGATAAGGGCCGCACATTTGCTGGCCGCGGTGGGCTATCAAGAATATTTCCCTAACTCACAATTAGCTACGTTAGCTAGAATGGTGGACATAATATATGTAAGTAGCTGAAATATTTAAATGATACAATCAAATATTTAACGAGCCTATCAAATATTTAATGAGTCTATCTCAATATTTTTTTGCTATATCAGCAAATATATCTACAAATCACACCTGATATGTATGGAAAATCTGTAGGTACTTTACGGGTGTTCCCATTACACAGATAGGTGCTATAATGTTTATTCAATCTGTCAACCTGCATATAGCCAGCGTGCCTATGTTTTCGAGTGCGAAAAAGTCTCATTCTGGGAGAACTGGGGATGGACAAAACGTCGATTAAAAAGGCCACTCGTGAATGGTTCATGTCGACTAGCCATTTATCATATGGAGTACCATGGAAATCTGTCGTGAATTTTTCTGATTTATTTCTTTTTAAGGAAACACCTAAATGTTGAATTTGTTCCGTTTCACAGACAACACGGAATATGCTAGGGTTGTTATAAGGAAGTCATTTATTCCGAGTTTCCCAATATGTTCATGATATAAGAGATAACTCAATACTTATTGAATTGTTGATTGAAGAAATGCTAGAAAGTTAGTTTTTCACAATATTAAACACATTTCTTTAAAATTTCAGGGCGCTGCTTTAATGTTGGGAATAGTTGAACTATTTCCTATACCCTTCGACGTGGAACATAGAAACTTCAATCCAGAAAACTGCTTCGGGGATATAAAATACAAAAACATGTGCTATTTGGTGGGGGCCACAGAACTTATGGTAAGTTGGTTTATAAGGACAAATGGAAATTTGGTATCTCGTAATGTATTCCATTACACAATATTCAATGAATTTAAATAACGACTTGATATTCCTGTTGTAACTTATTATAAAAAAAACTGTTGAGGAAATGAAAATTCCAACAGCTTTCAATGGTCCCCAACATTTATTCCATCCTCAAACAAAAAACGTTTACTGCTAATTTAATAGGAACAGTTAAAATTGAAAATAAATTAGTATTACTTAACAGAAATATTGTTTTCAAATAAAAGATTTCATGTTGAAAATAATCACTACTTACAAGAATATGTCTTATATATCAAGGTAACTATTATTTCATATAATGCATCCTACTTGATTACAGTTCCTAGCCAGTCCAGGATTTATAAAACTGAGTTAGAACAGATTATAAAAAAGCGATATTAAGTGACCCGGTCGGCAAACGCTGTGGGTGGGGCGACTTATTGTTAGTCAAGTTTTTTTATTTGTATGAGAAAATATTACTCATTTTGCTTGATTCCATATATAGAATATACGCTAAATGTTTTTGGTGCATGCATTATCTTCATGTGCAGTCAATATTTCGTAAGTATATAGCTATTTGTTATACCTAAAATAGGACTATTCTAATGTAAACGTTTAAACGAAAATCGAAACGTTAAACATTTAACTAATTATTTGCAATTTTTATTTACATATCTACTATTGATTTTTTTTAATACGTAGATTATACTTTATTTAGTAAAATCTATTTCAAAAATATAGTTTAACTAAACTTATAATTTAAAGAAAAAAAAACCCAATGGGGTGAGATGATTACGGAATTTGCGAACTAGACCCGTTTGACCGAGTTTGCTTTGGCGCTAACTGGCGAAAGCGGCAACTGGCAGTAACAAGCGGCAAGAACATGATATTCACAAATTATATAGAATTAGGTAAAAAAGTACAATGATATCTGTATTGTTTTGTACCCAGTAGGGAATATAGATAACCTCGACATTGTTCATTTCGCAATCATTTCAAAGAAGAAATATATTTTATCTAATCAATAATTCAATAATTTCAATTGCGGTTGGACGGTTTTCTTGTATCTAACGTGCGACCTACAATTATTAAGTTTCAATGTCTTGTATGTGCAAATACTAGATGGGCCTAATTATTTAAGCATCGATTTGTCACAACTACATGGCATAATAAAAAATTTGTTTACAATCATCGTCATCAGCCTGCCTAAGTCCACTACTGTAACTGGACTTATCTCCAGGCTTATGGCTGAAGGGGTTGTTCCCAATAATCCCCACCCTCTCTTGGGTTTATTTCTACGTCTTTTACATTATTATCCACTCTTACACCTTTATGGCGTAGTAAATATAATGATTTTTGTAAGAAGCATAGAAATTTACCAATTTTACAGTAACATCCAATTAATTGTAAAAGTCGTGGTCACGGCAAAACAGCAAAGATGATAAAAGCATTTCCTATACATCTACATCGAAATATCATCATAACTTTATCACATACGATGAATATACAACGTATAAATTGACAACGACCAGAGCTTCAAATTAAAGGGAAAGTTGTTGCCAAATAAAATACGGAATTGACAGTTATTAAAATTAAACAATGCACATGTTAAAACTTACTGACCAGTATCTTAAAATATTGCGCATTGAACAAACAATATTATAAATTTTCAGAATGATGAGCTTACTCCAGATGATTTTTTTGCGGGAGCTGCACTGAAACAGATCGCGCACTACGGCCAGAACATAAGAGACAACATTTTCAGAAGGTGGCATTATGGAACTGAGAGAAATATTGAAATATATGGGACGACTGAACCTCCAATATATGATATAAACTTGATCACTACTTACGTAACAATGCATTATTCATTGAATGATAACTTATTAGATGAAAGAGACGTTTTCGCTATGGCTAATGATATACCTTACGTAAAAGTTCATAAAGTAGCAAGAGAAAGTTTCCTACACGAAGAATATGTCACTGGGATCGACGCAAAGGAATTGGTTACGGATCATATAATTGAAGATATCTTAAACGCGGAGGCAGGGTAAGTAACTTTATGTTCAAATACAAGAAATTTAATTTTATCCTTCTGCTTATTGTAGTTGAAATCATTAACACTTGTCATGTAGATGAAGCACACACAAATATACTAGATTAATTTTCATATATTTGCTTATTCCCCGAGTAAAAAAATCCATACATATAGTATAATATAAGCACAGTTTTTTTCGAAGCTATAATAACCAAAAAATCAGTTGAATTCCATAAGATTTAATATCGAAATACTTTGACGCTAAACAGTGATTAAATGCTATTCAAATAAAAGGGGGATAATTTCTCGTGAGGCTCAAAAATAGTCGGAAAACAGTTACATATAAATAGAATAATCTTAAAACTGCTGCAACCACGAAACCAATTTCAACAACAAAAAATGCACCGTGATAGGCGAATGAAACAAAATGTTTAAAATTTAGGATTTATTGTAAGTAATGCTGTATCAATGTTGAGTTAGGTTCTAGCATATTTGATTTAAATACGAAAATGCCATTTCCACAACAGTTTAAAGGTTTATAATAAGAATGATTTTTTATGCTAGGAAGAAGCAAGAATTGATACTACATATATATATAATTAAATAATCATTTTTCTCAGAAACTTTAAAGACTGGGGAGGAGAAGATGAAAGTTACATAAATGAAGATAACCAAGTCAGTGGTGACAATGAGGGAGCTGATAGTCACCCAGATGATGGGGGGACAGTTGATCTTGAAAATGTTGACGATAACACTGTAACTGATGTTGAAATTGATGCTGACAGACCTGGATCTGCTTCTGGCGTCACAATCAATATTATAGTTCAAGCGTATCTGATAGCTAATAGTATTTATTTGGTTTCATTAAATATTATGTAAGTAATTAGTAGTAGATATCTATTTATTCTGTGAATGTACAATTGTTATGCTAAATAAACAAATTTTAATTTTATTTTCTCTCAATATCACCAATATAAAAACTAATACGTATCAAGGAGTGGTTTCTGAAAGACCGGTAAGACCTAAAAATTCCATATTTTACTTTAATATCTTAAGCATGTTTTAATAAACAAAATAGTGTTAGAGATGATCATGAATGGCAGCACCATCACACGAGACGGTCATTAGTATGGACACTGTCTTGGCTAACATCGTGCTACAACGGAGCCTTGCTATTAGGGAGAAATTGACGGAAGGGGCAGATTGCTATTCTGCCGTCGGAGAAAGCGTATCTAGGAATAGTTACTTTATTACTAGTTTCGTTTGCCCAGTTTGATAGTGTTTATAACGCGGGCGAATTTGTAAAACGTTAATACAATGTGATTACAGCGTACTCGCGGTTTCTCTTTGTTCGGTTACTCACATACTCGCCCTCACTAATTTACGTAAGTGCAAATAACACCGCCGATCCGACGTTTCATATCTAAAAATAGGTTATTAAAAAAAAGTTAATAATCAATATTCCAATTGCCTTATTCGATCTCTTAAGTCAGTCAGCCAAAGAGTATAAATAATTAATTATTCGATCTCAATTTGGTAGAAAAAAATTAAGATGACGTATAGTCTGACTACCCGCATTTGGTCAGCGTGACAGACTACGGCCATAGGCCTTTTCCGTTTGAGAAAAGACCCTTATCCAAAAGGACCACAATAGAAGTATTGATCATGATGACCTGCTAATGAACTGATGTTGAAGAAATGATAATACAAGTACATCAACGAGGCGGATTTCATTGAAACACGTGTGTTACTCGAGGTTTGCTGTTTTTATCTCTAATTATATTTATCTGTAGTATGTATTACCCTTATCACCGAAATAATCTTTACAATACAGCGTAAAACATAACGGAACCTCCTAATTTTTTATACACTTACACCAAAATATATTAACAATATCTTTACATCTAATGATATTTTTTAGTTACGTACTGTGGTGTGGATGTGTATTCGTCATACAGCTATAGAAAATATTTGTTTGTACAAGTAAGAAAGAATAATAATATTTGCATGTTGTATGACGTAGGGTAAACTTTCCTAATTCGTACCTACTCTAATATTTGGGAAATTAACAAAGACATATTATTTTTTATTTTAAGTAATATTTCTTTATTAAATGTTTAGTTAGTATTATAGAAGAAATTAACATACATCTTGTATATTTCTGAGAAATAAGCAATTTTTAAAAATATTAAAATAGTACGATTTAGGACCATTAAACTTAAATCGTACTGATATATGCTTAAATCGTACTTTGAGATCCATCATTGGTTTATAGTCTTAATAATCAGTCTTCATAATTATTGTATAAAATAGGGATGTAGAAAGAACTCTCAGTAATTCGGCGGATCATCTTCGCCAATTCTTGACTGTCATCGCAGTAGTAATGTTTGGTTCTTTTATTGGTTCCTGTACACAGTTCATGTACCCATACTTTACATGCACTGCATTTGATCATATTTTCTTTTACGTTTGCTTGACATATTTTACAGTACCAAATATCATTTTCATCTTATTTTCGTTTCTTTTCTTGTTTCCCTTTTGGGAAATTTTTCCTAGTTTTAATTTTCCATACATTCTTTGATACCATATTTTTACTCTTTATACATTTTAAATCGCTACTTCCATAATATCGTTACTGTAAGAATTATATTATTTTGTTTTTGACATGTTAGTGCTAATAACTTAGTGCTAACTTATAAACAAATTGTTTTTCTAAATCGTACCGGTACGTTTTAAGACCTTGCTTCGAGTACGAAATAGGCGCAAGTGTGGAACGAATTTCAAATTAGGCGCAAAAAAAATGACAAGGCACATGCCAGTTTTAGTACGACAAATATATTCACAATTATACGCTTAAGTAAATCACATCAAGTTTAGCCTACTGACATGAACCGGAATGGAACGCACCGCGCCAAAATTATACTCGTGATGTATCAACAATATTCGCAACTATGGCAAGTGGATTATTACTAATAATATAATAATAATCGACCCATTTGTCATTCCACTGTTGGAATATGGGTCTCCTCTCATATTGAGAGGGTCAA
>DWMF01001906.1:0-10736 GCA_018244815.1 Parelbella polyzona | reverse complement strand
AGTTTGGATCTGTGCCCGGTGCATGGCGTAAACGCAACTAATCAAACGTGGGAGTAATCACTGAAGAGGTAGGTAAACGAGTTTACCTACCTCTTCAGTGATTACAGGCGTGATGTTACGTTTTGCAACTATTGTGTATGGTTCGACTGGCGCTCGTACTATTCCCCAGTTGCGCTAGGATCTCAATAACAAAGCGTACTGCCGCTTCGAATGTTAATGTATCTCTTTTGTGTTATTGTCTTCCTCTTTAATCGTTTTAAACTAAATGCAAGAAATACCTACAAGAACATTGTAAAATGTTTTGAAAAATCTCTATAGATTAGCTGCTAATAAACATTGCAATTACTTTTCTGATTGTATAAATATGTTTAATTATAATCTTATTATATATTCAGCTATAAGGTAATTTAGTGCCTACCACAGCTCTTCATCATCACCCGGGTTGAGTAGTAGAAAATGCCAATTGGCATTAAGTCCGGCCTTTGTTAACAACAGTAAAGAATAAATAAATTAATAAAACATTGTATTTGGAAATAAAACTTTATAGCTTAATTTAAATTACGTCCATTTCACTTACATAAAACTATAAATAAAATCACTTCAATATTTTAATTGCGTCCATTTAAATTCTTTATTACTTAACTATGAATAAAATGACATACCTATATCTTTCTAAAGATTTCATTTATATATAGAAGTTCAATAAAAATATACTCCTTTAATTTAATACAGGCCATCGCATACGGAATACTCAACATTACAGTAACTGTGAAGTCCAAATTCAATTCGCAAATAGTTTCTTAAAGCGCTTAGGTGAACGTTTATTTTCTCCCGTCATTTATACCTCTCTTTTCAACCCATTCAGGTTATTAAATGACTCTTTTTGAATATTATTGAGCTCTCTAAACATTTTCGATTATACTTATGAATTCTTTTTCAGACTGTATTAGAAACCTTTTCAACTGCCAAGTTTGTTACAGCACATTCCAGCAATATATCCCATTGAAGATGGACTGATAAATAATATAAATACACTGACAGTAAGATCATTTGTATCTTTCACTACTAACCATTAAAACACAAAAAATAAAATTTACGGTGTCTTTCTCAGTAAGACATTACGCTTACTAGGAAAATATATGAGTCATATATTTTCTACTTTTTCATAATACCACTAATGAACTGAATTTATTAAAACAGAAACAGTAGTCATTATTGCATCGGCGCGGTAATACTGTGTTTTTGCTAACTATGACGATTTAGGATGCCAGTAAAGAATTACCGATCTATATCCATTATACATATATCGCACCATCCGGCACGTGGTCCGACACAAATGATTATAAAAGCTATTAAATATGTTAAGTATTCATACTTACTTCTAAAAATCGGATGTGTTTTTTTTATGTAAAACCAGTATATTTTGATAGTGTACGGAGAGTGAAAAAGCAACTGAAGAAATAAAATGCAATTCATGTAACGCTTGCATTGAACAAAAATGCTAAAGTTAAAAGCTTAAAAGATATATTGTATTCAGTTATTTTGTTACTTAGAATAACTATGCCTGTTTATTCATGTTACTTTCGCTCCTAACGTATAAAAATAAATAATTTAGACAAACCTTAACAACGAAATTCACAATTTCAACTGTATACTGCATTTCTCAACTGAAAGTCGTATATCAGACGCAAAAAATCGGATAAGAATCGTACGTGTGCAAACAACCTTAGCCGTCACAGTTTTCACACTATGAACGTACATAACTGTAAAAACGTTTACGCGATTGGTGCGTCGCGTCGCACGTCGGCCATCCATATTATTGTAATTATACTCAACTTTCATTCTCGCGACGCGACAGCGACCTCTGGGACCTGGACGACCTTAACCGTTACTTGGCTTTCACTTTTCCCACAATGATACCAGTTCGTCGAGGTCGAGACTAGAATCCTGTTAAAATAGTCATTACTGTCTCTTGATTTCCTATAATTGTTGTTAGTTTGTTAATTTCAAATAAGATTTTTTCCACAACCAAATTTTTGCTTTAATTCAAACATTAATTAATATAAATGCTCATCTATCCTTATATGTACATTTTGTGCATTGAAATATTTCTTCTTTTCACATTTCGCAAGACATGAGTAAACTCAATAATATGTACTGGTACTAGATGTCTTCGATGATCGATCAATATATTGTAACGTGCCATCGAATCGTTTATAATCGTCGTCATATCGTTGTCGTGAACAAAAAATGTCCCCCTTTATTGGCATGGCACACAATACGGTGACAGCCCCTTGCCTCGCGCTCAACACGCGATTCGTGTAGTCATTCGGTCGTGCGCCAACATTCCGTTAGTTGGTTACACTCGCGCCTTCACTTTTCACTGTTTTGCTCACAAACAATGCGATAAATAAAAATATTTAATTGAACTTAGTTCAAAAATTGAAATCACTTAGTACCTGCAACTGCCGCTCAATAAAGACGCAACTGAATAAAAAAACTTGACGTACATTTTGGCGGGATTTGAAAATGGGGCGCTGTTATATGTTTGTTATGACGCTCTTTCTATTGGTGTCGTTTTGTGAAATGAAAAGGAGGAAAATGGATTATCCTACAGACAAGCAGCTCACGTTACAAAGAAAGGAGACAACACCCGTGGATTTCACAAGACTGGTCGTGATGAGGGTCGTGTATGGGATGGCGAAGGTCCTAGGGTTTCAAGAGCCAGTGAGTGAAATTTTAAATGGTGCATTTGTTCCTCCGGGCGCAGACGATGATGACGATTTCGACGATGACGATGATGACGGCCTTTTTGATGATTATTGATTTTACTACAATTATTCACATTTAAATTTTATTTTACCAATTGCAAGTGTATGCAATAATAACATCAGCTTGCTTAAATTTCATCTTCTTTTGACACCAAATATAATGCATTTATTGTTTTACAATTTTAGTGATCTAATTTATTTTAATTTATATTACATAAAAGATAAAGTATTCATTTAATAATATTTGTTGATTGTATGTGAATTTGTTATTAAGTATTTATTCAATTTAAGTATAGCTCATTAATTTATTGTCATGTACCTGGATAGTAAATAACATATTTTTGTATAATTATAATCTTTTAATTAATGTAAATAATCCTAAAATATGTATTATATAAAAATTTATAATAGATTTTATTAGCACTGAATGATACCACATTTATTTTTAATTGTATTAAATTGTAATAAAGGAAAATATAATGTTGGAGTTGGTGGACACAGGTGATTTTTTTAACACTAAATATTTTTATTGTACTTCATGTGATGTGTCCTGTATGCCATAAACAAGACATAATATATGAGACAAGGAACCCTTATAAAAGAGATTATTATACAAGTGGACACAACCATCAGAAATATTAATAGGACAAAGATTGACATAATATAATTGCATACTTGATTTGGTCACAAGTCTTCATTACAATTAAGAAACTGAGTTATTATCAACAAACTCTCCATCTTCTGAAGAAACAATGTCATCATCAGTATTTGGTTCTTCTGTTTGTTCTAACGCTTCTGCACTGGTATCTAAAAACCCTTTCATTTTTCGTATCAAATCACCCCAATTTAACTTTAACTGACACTTTGGACAATCCCCATCAATGGGCACATATTCTCCCGGAGCTAAGAATTTGTCAGCCAGACATGTTATATGAACAACTAAATCACAATCTGAGCTTAAACATGTTAATTGTTCTTGGACATTCAAATAACTAGAACACAATAAACATTTCGCCTGCACAGGGCTTGTCCCACTGTTCTTTTTAGTTGTTTTCAATTTCCTGGTTCTAATAGGCCCATGACATATTTTCATATGATCAGGTGGTTTTTTTTCAGTCTGAAAAATATACTAATAAATAACTTAACATTATTATTAAATGATTATACTTATATTCTACTCCAGACTGCCTCATTGGTCAAATGATTGCAATTACGACTGTAGTTCAGGAGGTCCTGGGTTCAAATCCCAGTTTGGGTACTATTGGAGTTCTCTAATATAAAATTTGTAGTAGTGACTCAGAGTCTGGAATTGTGCCTGGTGTATGGCAATAGGCTCACCACCTATTCCATACGACTTAAATGTAACTGGTGAAACATAGAAGTATAACACACTCCACTGCCTACCCCTTCAGGGATTACAGGTGTGATGTTATGTTGTAATATACACCAAATTGTTTAACACAACAATATCAATACCATTCATTGCATATGAAAAATAATTTAAAAAATATCTCTTTACATTAAAAAACATCACTTTGCTAATAGATTGTTAACAAGGTATGCCAAATAAATGATTGTTATTAGCAAAATTGTGTATTATAAAGCAAAACATAAAATGGCAAAACGCAATAAGATATAATTACTTGAAATTCCACAAAGAATTCCTTCTCCAACCATCTTATAATCAGTGGTAGACGATTCCATGGACTTACTATTAACATCTCACTTAATACTCTGATTTTAAATTGAAAGTCTGATTCGGCCTGGCGTTTTTTTAAATTCAGATGTTCCAATCTCATAGTCTTATCTGGATTTTGCCATGCCCATTCAAACTAAAAAAAAAACATTTTTTAATTAAGAAGTGATTTTTTTCTCATTTAGTTTGACTGACCAAATGTCATTCAAACTTGATGTTAACATTAATAACTCAACTCTAATTTATTGTTAACTATTTTGACCATATAGTACAAATATTAAATAATTAGATATAGATATGTTATAATGTTCTTTAAGTGTACTTAAATACCTTATAATGAATAACAACTTTGGAATTTGAATTTTGAATGTCAGATGTAAATATAATATTAAAGTTTACTCACTCTTAAAGCAGATATGTTGCTTGGAAATCCATGGATTATCATAACCATTTTCCTAAAACAACATATACAAATTTCTGAACTTTGTTCAGAATGGCGCCTTCTACTACACAAAATATTGCCAGGAATGCCAACAAAAGAATTTTTAGCACAACACAGCCATGTCCATTAAAATACCATTAAGGCTACATTGCAAACTACCAATGGAATCATACTTTCTCAAATGACAATCAAGCTTTTTGCATCAATGCCATTTCATCTGCAACTTGAGAAGTTCTACATTAATACCTGATAGAAGGTAAGTGCTTAATGGCTTAATATTGTATTTAGTTGCAAGTAAATCATCTATATATCAATCATTATATAACACGTTCCTTAAAAAATTCAAAAATTCTATTCAAAAGTTGGCAGACTTCACACACCTTAGAATATTTTTTTTCATATAAATTCTAAGGTGTACGGGTTTCTTCACCATGTTCTCCTTCACCGTTAGCTGTGATATTTAAAAATAAAACGCACTTTTGTAAAGACGTGCGCGCAATGGATTTGAACCTAGTACCCCCGGAATGTAAAGCTGAATTCTTTACCACTACGCTATCATTGCTTCACGTACGTGAATTTACATTCAAAGTACGTAAATTAATGAAATAAAGATTTCCAAATTGGCGGGAAAATGTTCAAGTCTTACCAAGGCCCTCTATTATTGGTTCGATAAGCTCCACCAGCCCAAGCGCCTCTGTTATGCTGTGCAAGACGTCTATTTGGGTTTCTAGTGTAACCAACGTAAGTCTTGCCCTTATATTTATTACTAATATTGTACAGTAAATACACTCCATAAAATTCCACTATTATATCTGGATCAGACATTCTTTTAGAACATTAAAAGTAAATTGGTGTAATTTAACTTTTAGCTTAAACCAGAGCTCTGAGTTATTATTTAATATAAAATATTGGATACTTAGAAATACCAACTAAACATTTGAAAAAACGTTACAAACTTACAACATATTACATCGATATCCACAAACTTTTGACATTGACATTATGTTACCTTCAGATGTTTATATTTTTAATTGGGCTCTAATTATACAATAACAATATATATTAAGACGACTGCAATTAAATACTTAGAAAATTATCAATACTTTCAGCGCCCTATAACAATAATGACAATAAGGAAACATTAATGTAAAAATTTTTAAGATATCTACCAACCTTAAGTAAAATGCAATCATATATAATATTTTTTTTTTACTTAAAGTTTTTTGTATAATATGGGATACATATTTTATATTGTAGTAAAGTCACTTTTCCACAGCTATATTCAAGCAATATTCATGTCATTTGTTATAAAACATTATAACAATACAGTATTATTATACATCAATCTAACAGCATTTTATTAATACATTGTTAACTGCTGTTACTGAAGAAAACCAAAGCCGATCATTTTTTAAAAAGTACAATGATTGAATCAGAATGACTAAAAGTTACCATATTCTAGGGGTTTCACTTAGAAAAAGCATCGATGTTTTTTTTTGATGCATTCCGTCGAGACTATGCATCAATATAATCCGATGCACCGGGTAGAAACATCGATGTTTTCTAAAAATCGATTTCCTTTTCTAACATTGCAGCAAAAAACTGTAGTTAGTTCCTTGACAATCCATACAAAAAAAAACATAATTTTTAGATAGGTATCTATTACTCCAACAATAGTACTTTTCCTGTCTATACGTCTTTGTGTGTTAAAGGATATTGCAGGAATCTATGTAGAAAAAACTATGAAAAATTTAAAAAAAATGCAACCTAGCTAATCCAAAATGATCCAATTGTCGTTTATTAAAAAAAGGCACAATGACAATATTTTTTGTTAAAATTTAGAAAAAGTACAAATATTAAGCAGATCTTAGATTTTCATGCAAATTGTTAATTGAAAAATAATTGTTACCACGGCTCCTGCAAAACTATTCAAACGTTGGGAAACATTAAAAAGCACCGATAAATCGAATACAAATAGATCGCTGGCCTACCCGTAATAATTCCTTATTTTCAAAGTAAAAAAAAAATGCATCTACAATTAAAGAAATTCCGCCATTGAAAAAATAACATTACGCTTGTAATCCCCGAAGGGTAGGCAGAGGAGTGTAGTATGTATACTCTCACGTTTCACCAGTTGCGTTTAGTCCTGTGGTGTGCCTATTTACATACACCAGGTACAAATCCAGACTCCGACTCACTAATAGAAATTTTAATTTAGAAAAATCCGATAGTACCCGACCCGGTCGCCAGTAATTTTTTATATCCAGTAGAAGGTATAATCATTAGCTGGTTATCAGGGATTCGATGTTTTATGTAAAAACATCGATACATCGAGTAAATCAACTGCTTTTGATGACATCGGATCGATTCGATGCATTGTACTACATCGAGTGAGTTCGATGCATCATTGTAGATTGAATATCCCTTTCCCTTAATTTACTGTACTTTGCGGTGCTGAGTGCATGGTAGACCCTAATAAATTTTAATTGACTTGAGAAGCATAATGTTGCTCAATAATAAACAAACTACTTGGACAATCCATTTATTTTGAGAGTTTATTTATTTTTTAGTTAAACCCTTTTATTAGAGAGTATGTGAGTCCATTTCTCCAGACCCCAATCGCCTCCGATTCAAAGATGTCGGCAGGATCTTTAAAGGGAAATAAATTGTCAATCTGCGAACTGTAAGTAAAATACCTACGTTATGTCGGGATTGCGTTGCTATGAATAAAATAATTTTAATTTATATTGTTTTTTTTAAAATGTAGAGAAATATCTACTTTTGTAACTGGCTTTTAGATAATAAGCAGAGCTACGTAAATGTTAGTTTGCATATAATATCATATAGCATTGTATAGTAAGTCCTTGTTCCTCACCCTTGTGTCTCATTGTATCTACCACATTTTGTACTGTTACTGTATGCTGATTGCAATAATTTATGAATATCTAGTTTATTTTTCTAAACAATTATTTGACATTAATCTAAGATTTGGTGCCTGGTATCCAACAAAAGACAATTGGCACAAAAAGTCTCAATTGATTTATAAAATTTTGGATTGTCTGATCACTGAAAGTTGACTGAGTATTACACCTGTACATTAGTATTTAAGTGATGAATATAGTAAAATTTACTGCCAGGTTGGTTGTGGGGTTGCAAGTGTGCCTGCTGATTCCTGAGTCGGGTACTATTGGATTTTTCTGTCTTAAAATTCCTCGTAGAAATTTTCTAATAAGCTCAGAATCTGCATCTGTGCCTGGTACATTGCAATAGGCTAACTACCTATTCCACAGTAAGACGTAAGTTAAACTGAAATGAAATATGTGTGTTCTATACTTCTCAGCCTATCAAATGATGCTTCAAACAAAAAAAACAGGGTATAGTCAGACAACAAGTACTCTTAAAGTTTGCAGATTTATATGATAGCCAACACCTACAGTTTGTCAATGATGTACAAGGTCTCTAAACAGATATTTATGAAACTACAATTGATATAAATTGCAGTCAGTAATCTACAAAATTTGACATTGGAAGTTAGCCAATGGAGTAATTTACTGATACTACACTATTAGTACTGTCATACACTTAGTGTACTACAATATAGACTAGTATAATTATAGATAGTGTTGGCCCAACTGATTTCTGACAATTGACTAAACTATATTTCAGATGTGGGGAAACTATAAGCAAGTATTGTTGTCCTCGCTGTGATGTATTCTACTGCTCACTTAGTTGTTACAAATCAGAAAAGCATTCACAATGCTCAGAAAGTTTCTACAGAGATTGTGTTAATGAAGAACTTGCAAGCCACAATGTTGATGATGAATCCAAAAATAAAATGATAGACATATTAAAGCGGATGAATGATGGAGAGATAGAGGAGCTAGAGGAAGAGGAAGATATTGCAGAAATAAAATCTGATTCAGACGATGAAGAGGCAATAGATTTGAAAGAACGGATGAAGGATATGAATTTGGATGATGCTGAAGCTGTGTGGGATGCTCTCACCGATGATGAGAGGAATGACTTCCAAGCACTGTTGGATAAATGTAAGGTGTTTGTTTATTAAGGTTTTGGTTCAGGATAAAACATAATAATTGGTTATGAACTACATATTAGTTTCCAGTAGCAAACTTTTAGTGTTGTCATGATTTAGAGAGCACAGTAGAGAGTCAGATTTTATGATATTATTGATTAATCAAAGCCTATGGGAAATCTTCTATATTTATCTTAAAAAATGGGGCAATCAAACTGTTATCTACATTAATAGGTGTACACAATACTACAAACCTAATATTACCAAGTTAATATTTAAAATGTACAGTTATTGTTATAAATGTTTTTCATTTCTTAAAGCAAGAAATGTCACTACATTTTAAAACCATAAAGATGACACTATATTTATAATTAAAAATAAATTATACAGGTAATGAAAACTCCATAGTGCCACAGTGGGAGCCTTGGTGGATGTATCGCAAGCGAGGCAAAAAAGTTGAAGAAGTTAAAAAGACAAATGAAGAAGAGGAAGCTCTGAAGAAATGTCCTCCTTTCAAAACTGTTTCGGCATTCAATGCTCTTACAGTAAGCACCAATTATTGGTATTCTGTAACTATTACATGTTACAGTTTTGTGTTCAATTGTTGCATTTCTAACTAATATGTTATATATAACTAATATATTATTAATACGTACTACAATGGGCTAAACACCTATAGCAAGACACTCAGCAGTATGGTACAGTGCTGTATGTTATTTGCAGAAAGCCCAGCCTTCACCAGCTATCAAATTTAACATAGCCAATGTGCTGGCTTCATATGTATTCATTATGAGACATTTTAATGGGGAAGTAGAACCACTTGAAGGAGTGGCGTATCTTTTGGACATCTGCGCGAATGTGAAATCTAATGCGAACTTTAAGGACCCAGCCACTGCAGTGGACTCTGTAGCACAGCGGTGTCGTCAGGTAATTTCGTCATAAAAATAGAAACGTATATTTTTCCTACTAGACTGAAAACTAGTATCATGCATGATAACATCTAAGTTGTCTTTGTATTTGAATTCTAAGTACACAAGTAAAGTAGTTAGGTAGGTAGGTAAACTTTTTCAAGTATTACGAAAATTAAAACTACGCGAGATTTAACGCGGAAAGGCCGTAAGCGTCGTTTAGACTGCGTGACTTACGCGTTTGATTGAGTTGCAATGAATAGCAAATAATCCACGCACTTTTTTTTTTCTTTGCTTTTATTAATCGTGCCTTTTTAAGTTTTAATGTTAACAAGTCTTTTAATTTTTAGAACATGTTCTAAATAGTAGAAACTGTCGTTTGGCGAAAACTATGATTGATTACATTGCATTCATTTACTTTCCAGAGTTTAGTAATAGATACAGATGAACCAAGCTTAGATGTCATGAAGTTTGACACTTACCAACTACTGCAAGGGCCCAGTGAAAAAAATAAGTTGTTTTACTGCAAAGCAGCATTGTCTCATTTGATTGACATATTAAGAGCAGCAAAAAGTTCTTGTAAAAGCACTAAAGTTAATAGCAAGCGTAAAAGGAAGGGAGCATTTTCTAAGAGATTTCCGGACCATACTGCAAGTGATTTTAGCAAACTAGAAGTGAGCCAAATTAAGAAGATTATTAAGAAAGTCGAATATTATTTGTCCTTTATACAGAGCTGTGGTATTGATTTTTAATAAGTTAAAAATATCTTAAATGAACTTGTTAATTATAAATGATGATGAGTTGTTTACTATGTAGGATGGGAGGGGTTAGCTTAGTGCTCTTATAAGAATCTCTGATATGTACCAATTCCCCCAAAACTACCCGC
>DWMF01001905.1:0-10736 GCA_018244815.1 Parelbella polyzona | reverse complement strand
GAATACACGTAGGTTGACACCTGACCGGTCGGAACGACGAGGTGAACGACGCCCGCCCGTCGACCACGGCTCGGAGCCGACTGAACGGACGTATCCTCAGATCGGCAGAAAACAAATCAACTAGATTGAAATTTTATTGCGCGATGCGACTCTTTAAGTAAAGGTAAAAATATGTACAAAAATACGGACAAAATAAACCTTTACTGCATCGATGACGAACAACGGTTTGAGGACGATTTCGACGTGCGGCAAGGAGAGGCCTCGGACGAGACCGACGCGAAAGAGCTAATCGATCACTATCGGAGTAGGGAAGACCAAAACACTACGAGAAGACTGAAGACAACAATCAACAATGCTTTAGTGTAAGACCACACGTAGATGATCTAAGTTTATATATTGGTCGAGAGCGTAAAGAACGGAGAATAGTCAAGCTAAGTTACAGGAAGATCAATTGGCGAGGACGATACAACAGCTGGCCACCAGAGGGCGGCAGGCGAAGAGGGAAACGTTCCTTCCGGGGCTCGGCCTCCGTCGGTCGTGGCACGTGCGACTGCCAACTTTTATAGCTGAACAACGTACTTACATTAGCGATAAATGTATAGAGATTTAGTTTTTACTATTACAGCTCGTTCTATAGAATAATGACGCTCATGTGAGGACCCTCGCGGCGTGCCGGTGCAAAGGGAGGAGCCAATGTTATACTATTGTGCTACCGTCGAGTCTTACAAGCCTTGGGAACGGATGGATCCATTTTAGAAAGTTTGAGCTCAACAACATCCTGATCGAAAAGGTCTGGCTGTTTAAAAAAAATCACTGAATCAATTACTGTCGCTAAATGGCAGATATACATGCTTTAAGATTCGAGCGATTCTAAGCCTTCGCACCCGATAACAGCACGTGCCAGTTTAAAATCAAGTACAATTTATAATTCTCATTTTGAAATTTTGCTGCCTTATTCATGTGCCTTTAACCGGCCTGCTCGATGGCAAGTGGTCTCTGCCGTCTACGGACATGCAAAGACAGGTCGAAGACTAACGCGTGGTCGCTTTCGATAGAGATCTCGCGTCCCCGTAACATCTATCATATTGGTGGTAAAATTGATAAAATGGTCGTGTAAATAGTAAAATGATAAAATATTTTTAATGCAATAATTAACATCGAATTACATTCGTTTTTGCTATCGCGTCATTGTTCTACTGAACGAGCAAAAGATTCTAGACAAGATAACTGTATAGCGTTAGTGGGAGACTGTTTTTTTTTTCGTCTTAATATACCTATAGCATGCTCATAAAAGTTGGTTGTGGGTATTGCGGACGAGATATATAATTACATGTATCCGTATATCGTTATTGTATTCATTTTCTACTCTAACTCAGTTCAGTGGAAATATACTTTATATTGAAGCGTAAAAAATACAAATTTAATTGATATATTGAACCTCAGTTAGCTTCCAAACAAGCTATTGATGAAATAAATAGTTTTATGTTCAGGAGAAGGCTAGAAATGTGCATTAAATTGTGGTGTTATTGCACATCTCAACTCTTCTCCTTATTCTACGTATTTGTAATAGTTTCATCGTTATTTATGAACCATTTAAAGTCACCGAATTATATCACTAGTTGCGACCCTAACGCCCCTAGCGGACGTTGGGTCGCACTAAACACGAACAGATTTGGGTGACGTCAGCTGTTTCCCAGAACTAAATCTAATTTAAAGTACATAAATTTCACATAAATATTCCTAATTTATAGTATGCAAGTGTATGTCTCGCTCGTCTGTCTACCGTAATGTTTTATTTTTATTTTCTTATATATTTTTGTTCGGGAATATCTTAGTGCTCGGTGGATGTGTTGTGCAAATGTATACAGAACGTCGTCTCAATAGATTCCTGTATGTATGTTGATTTAGCAATTGACTCGTTGTAAATGTTAGATTATAGTGAACAATTAATTGTAATATTTAAGTTCGTTAAATAACACCTCTCATTTTACTTCACATTTATTTGATTTTAATCCAATAATGACGTGGATTGACATATTATATTGAATTGCATATTTATGACCGTTAGCGAAAATTTATAGATAAACAAATTTAAAAAAAAAAGTTTTAATCGACGTATCGATCGACGATAATCGTTTTCCGAGTAATCGATGTATTAGTCGTCGGAGTAAATGTAATAATCGCTTTCGAGTGTTTTAGTCGTGTTCATAGTTTTCGTTTCAAATAATCTATCTATCACTTGAACCTACGGCAATAGAATTAACTTCGTGGAATCTTTCATATTCAATAACGCAATATTCGTTTGTACACACAGGCTTGTCGTAGATGACGAATAGATCCGTTAACGGAAAATCATGTAAGTAGTAGGCGCGAATACTAGAGTATTGTAGAGTGTACATATATTTGAGAGTGCTCACGCGAACATCGGCCCCGTGCCGGCGGGCGAGGGGCGGCCGCGGACAGCCACGTCAATAGTTAGATGTAATTTTTTCGACAAGTTTCGATGTTAAAATATATGAATCGTAGGTATTCGGACATACGCTTATTGTGTCAATGAGTATAAATTTATTGTAAAATAATATTTTTTTTTTTCGTAATAATAAAAATTATTAATATTTTTCCAATCGAACTGATGATTTATGCAGTCTATCTGGCAAATTCAGTACATTGTAATAATTATGTACAGTCGAGGAATTATCGTGTGACGTGTTGTAGTTCGAGGTCTGGATGAGGAAATCGCGACCGACTTGTGGATAGTATCAATGAAATAGTAGAAATAAAAATAATAGCAATCGCTTCGTTGTCTGTTCGTCTGTTTCTTGTCGGCCTGTGATAGAACGAGATAGAAAGAGAGAAGGATCAAAATGGTAAATTAAAAAAAAGTAAGGTAGTTTTTCAACGGTATTCGAATTCAAATTTCGACCGTTAGCGGAAGCGTCGCGCGAGAGCGAGACAAACGTCCATTTGCCAATAAGTGTTTCGTATTCCTCCACTGTATGATATTTAGATGATATTTTTATTGCTAGCTAATTCAGCGTGTTATATTACTTACTTTGTTATTAATAATAATATTAACAATATCTAAGCTCTCAGTTCAATTTCGGTTTACGTATGGATCAGTGAGACTATCTTTCATATCTGTAAGTTCTTCCGCAATATCGTTGTGCCGTCTTGTTCTTCCAGCTAGTTATTTAATTATATTAATAAATCCGGTCGCATGTTAATAGCAATAAGGTCTATTATCGAAAATTCTCCGCTCCATTGTGAAAAGGCTACGATATTAATCTCTATGTACAAGTAAGTAAGCTACCTATTGGAATTATTTTTGATACTAAATTCGTATTTGGCGATTTTCTAGGAATAATGATGATATTGTTTTTGTTTTTTTTCGTCTCCACGTCCGTTATCTGCCATTTTGGCGCAATTCGAACAATATACCAGTAGGAAAATTTGATATTTAAAGTTTTTTTTTTTTGAGGATGAATTCATTTTACGCATCGTAATTCTACAGCTTCCATTAATGGCTTTAAGCGATTACAAAATTTAACTGAACCGTTCTGTCATTGTGACCGTAGTATATTTTACATGGTATTAAGTCGTACGCTGTTATCCGCATCATAGAAAGCTTATTATAATTGTCTATTTCATTCGTATCAACTTTTCATAGAACAATCACAGTCAACGTGAATATTACACAAGTCGTTAAAACATCATTAGGAGAGTTTCGTTCGCTTAGAACAATTACCCACTTTGCTTTATGTTGTGTGCAATATAATGCAATTCAATTTATCAATCAATCAATCAATTTTATTAATTATTACTATTTGATTGATCGTAGATTTTTATTTTTAAATATGTAGTTCCTCTTTAACGATTTAGAATTTTATTATATTCGTAAACTTTCAACGTGAGTGTAGCGATTTATATACATATATTTATTTATTCTATTATTATCATTTTTGTTTGAAATATGTTCGGCTATGTCAATATACTATAATATATCCAGTATCGATTGAAGTAAGATACCTCTAATGTCAGTATGTTTTCACATGTCAAAGTAACTGATGCAATTTATCTATAATATAATATAATTTATATTTTTTTTATCAAATTCAATAGATGTGTATATTCAATTCAGTCACTATCATTTAAATCGCACTTCATTCTAAATTTATAATTCAGATCTATGATTTTGTTCGTCACTCTTTTTCGATCAAGCTCTTAATAAGCATTTTTGTGATATCTTCTATATCGAAATACATTGCCATTTGACGCATAGCACTAAGTACGATTCAATAATAAACATACAATGTTCATATATATTGTAACACTGACTATACATTTTATAGGCACGTTATCAATATTTCAAACTGGCAACATCTTTCAACCTCGCATCATTACTGCGGTCAACAGTTAGACCATTTCAAGGCCATTATATTAAAAGGCATCAAGGGTTACTCATTTGCCCTCGGTTGTTCCCGCCTGTTCACTTCCACCTAAATCGTACATATATAATACTAAACTTGCAGTAACTAACAATTGTACAATTTTAAATACTTCCAATTAGTAAAGGAAAAAAGATACATACGATAGAGATTCATATATTTAATTGGGTAGCCGCACTGATGTTTATCGACATATATTTTCTTATAACTTGCTTGCACATATACATATATAAAACATATAATATTATAACATCAATCAATCATGTCTCGCTGGTCGGTTAGTTTTTTTTATGATGTCCAAAAAGAATTTTCTTTGTAATACTACACGTTACATTGCACTACATTTGGAACAACGTTTAAGCAATACACGTAAACTGGGAACAGGCCAGGATTATTCAGCAATATATTGTTTTATAATGAATTACAGCAAGATTAATCAAATCGAAGAGTGATCTTTTCGTATGTGTGTCGTTAAGTAATGGTTACTTGTATTGCTGTGTTCTCGTTTACAGGCACACCGCGCACTGAGCTCGGCGGACTCCGCGCATACAGAGACCGACAATATAACATACAATGACCGTAATATCAGCTGACTCCGCTCAGCTCAGTATCCTGCAGTTGTTCACCCTAGTCCAGCGATAAAACCCTCTCATCCGAACCGTACACACACACAAAAATATGCATACACACACGCTGGCACGCATGCAAGCACGCACGCACGCACGCACACACTCCTACCTTATATCTTCTCGTGTCGGCGTTGAGTCTGCACATAACTTATTTTCGTATTTACATCACTTTCGATGTTCGTCATTGTTATATCGGTAGCCCATCGGTTTTAAATACATATATAAAGGTTCGAAAATGTACTACATAGTAGTGATACCAACAATATCGACTTTTGGTCGTAAGGCGATGATTTATTTTGTGGCCCCTTCCTTCCTCGAGGTAGTTAGGCTTTGCATACCAACAACCCCGTTGTTCCTCTTCCAGTTAGTTTTAAATCCTTCCTGGTACTTTTTTATATGTAACAGTTTCTAATGGTTACCTTTTTTTTAAGGTTGAACGTTACAGCTTGCCGGTTGAAAATTTAATGCGGATTTCATCCTCAGCGTGCAAGTTTTTCGCGCCATCCAGAGTTCCGTTTCGATTAGATTATAATCTAATCGATAACATGTCTCGTGCATTTTATTATTGGTTTTTATTTTCAACATGCTTCAGGTAGTCTCCATTAATATTCTTCTTCTTCTCGGCTGAGAGTTGGTCGACGGTGAGTCTGCTAAAGGTTTTTGAAACGTTCCGTTCGAAATGTCGACCGTTAGGATTGTGGCTGTGCTCAACTTAATTTTGTTATAATAATAGTATAGTTCGTTCCTTAATTAACAGAGTACTTTCAAATACACAAGTGAACAGTGGGTTTAAAATGTTAGTATCAGATTACTTACGTTCCTCAATTCGCAAAGTCCATTCAAACACACAAGTGATGAGTTTACAATTTTCTTTAAAGTAATGAATGTACATTTAATTTTTTTTTACAGAGTAATTTCGAACACAAGAAAGTGATGGATTAATTTTGTTTTGATAGTATTTTTCTTTTTTTTTGTTTATTAGAGTACATTCAAATACACAAGTGAATGAGTTTAAAATTTTGCTGTAATATCATGTTTCGTATCCATAATCGGGGAGTACTTTCAAATACGCAAGTGGATGATAGATTTAATTTATTCGTGTTATTATTATTTTTTTATTGTTAATAAATTCGAATACAATTTTTTACATTTTAAATGTCACTGCAGATTGCATGTAGACTGATCAAAAGTTGAGTTAGAAATGATTTTCTGCATGTTTCGTTGACTCACTGGGTCATTTACTATACAAACACATCGAGAGTTATTCGAATACACCAAAATTGGAATTGGAATTTATTTTTGTCACGAGCACTCCATATAATATGCAATGGTTGGGGATAGCCTTAATCGACGAGCAAAACATGCAATTTTGTAATTCTTAAATATTTTATTTAAAATTTTGGCATTGCGGCGTTATAAGATCGATGATACTAAAAGGGAGGATACATGAATGACTACTCTAGATAGACCCGTGTTAAGTCCTGGCTTATGGGTTGGGTTCAATATATTTTATGGATCTGATAATTTTTAATGGCAAGATTCGTTGCACGTCGCAATTTTATTTTTAGTTCCCCTAATCTTTTTTGTTTTGATGCTGTACACAGCTTATAATAAATTGTAGATGTTTATTTAGTACTCCATACATCTTAAGCCAGGACTGGACATGAGGTATGTAGTGGCTACCAATGACTCGTTGTGAAGCGTTAATTGTCTCGTGGAAATAATGTAAGTGATATATCATATATAATGCCTTGTTCTGTATTAAAAATAAAAAAGAAATCGGACCACTGCATAGTTATATGTTACGCTTATTTTTTGTCCACAACATCGGGAATTACTTATATATTATTATTTTTTAAATATTTTTATTCATAATGTTTATATTCAATTATGTATATCAAACGATAGGTGCTGTTGTGTATTTAATTTTTAATGTTACTGACGCAAATGTGATAGGTTATATATAGAACGTGTCTCTCGTAAAACTTATTATGAATGAATTGTGAGGTAATGAAATAAAATACATATTAATATTATGTAATAATTACGAGCCAAATCATGAAAAAGGGTATATCTATCTATATTGATTATTACTTGTAGGATAAACGGGGTCTAACGGAAATCAAATTTGATAACATACACATTTTACAATTTAACGCTGTATGATTTTTCTAACTGACAGATATAGATTTTTTTTAAACACTATATCAGGGGTTAATCATTGTCTTTCTGGTGATTTGTAAATTTAATCGTAGTTTTGTAAGACGACTCGGGCGACCGCGGTTGTGAGGCTACGGAGAGCAAACGATCATTCTGTTCTTTAACACTTGACCGTTTCACTGTACACGAGGCGCCGCCGCCCGCTCGGCGCGATTGTACCTGCACTCATTCATCTATACATACATACGTACATACATAGGTACATACACATTCATATACATACATATACTCTCGATACATAGTGAGTACTTTTTGCATTTATCGCGCCATCATTCGACATGTTGTGAAACATAATGAATACGATATATTTATTATATTATGATTACTATTATTATTATTAAAACTTGCTATTATACTTAAACATGTATGTATGTGTACGTACGGTCACAGCCCTACGAAAAAAATGGCCTTAAAAATTTTACGCAGCAATAGAAGAGAGAAATGTACAACTGATGCAATTTGTTTTGCACGATGCAATAATTTGTTAGATGTGAAATATTACATTTGTTATTGTATAAAGTATATTGAGGTGTAATTCAGATGTAAAGGTGCTTCCACATGATGTGTATCGTCGCAAACAAATGTGTCTAATAAAAATATGTTACACTAAAAAGTACAATCGAAAACAAAAAAATATTTTTATAATAATAAGTATATATTAAATCTGATAGACTAAAATAGTTTAATTTTTATTTTTTTTTCAATAAATGCTGCATTATGATTTAAGATTATTTTAAAGTTACTTTTATTAATGGCTGTCCTTTAAAAAAAGCTTGAGAATAAATTAATACGTACATATCATGGGGAAACGCTTTGTTTTTATTGGATTTAATGCAACATGCCTTTGTATCGTTACAGAATATAGTGTAAAGATAAATAGATATTCGCAGTATTCAAAGAAACCAATAGATGTGTTACGATGCGTGTTCCGCACGTGGATAACGAGAGCTTTACTGTAACAAGTTTTATCTTATTCGTAGTAGGATATGTGATCTCTTTATTTTTAATACAATTTTGATGGACAATTTTACTTAAATAGCTCTAGCGGAGTGTAGCGTTTTGTGGATAGGATATTTTCTCTCTCTCTCTCTCTCTCTCTTTGTAATTTCAATCGCACATAACATATTGTTTATCACCTGTACAAACTTCATTCAAAAATGGTAAAAATCCAAAACCTTCTCGAATCGGTGTTGCTCTTTTGGTTACATTATCACATAATTTCCGCAAAACGCACCGTTGAAACTCCCCCTTCCAATGTCGATACTTTTTGGATGTTAGATATGAATTTGTATATAAAAAAATAAGTGTTATAGTAACGTTTATCGGCTCTGTAAATATTTCACTGATCATGTTTTGTTTTTTTTTTCTGTTTTCACTCGTTCGCTGAATAGTTGTGCGTGTGCGTAAATAAAATAATGGGATATGTAGTTCGTAGACATTGTTACCTATATAATGTTTATCAAAGAAACATTTCATTTACACTTGTTTGTCGTATTCAATAGAGCGTAGTAGAGTATTATAATATGTAATAGCCGATGTACATGTACAATACGATTTTATGTAGAGTTAGTGCACATACATTTTTAGTATACCTTTAACTACGTACAACCGTTCCTAACATTCAACAAGTGCGATGGGAGATTCGACGGTGCGCAACAGATTCGGTTTTGGATCGTCGTTCGAGTTTACCACGAGAAGCCTTCATGTTATCCGTACTTTTTTATAAGTTGTAAATATGTAATTTCGATAAAACAAGTAATGCTAAACAACGAGCGAGCCGTCGCATATAATGTCAGCCGTTTGGACTTCTGCGCACACTTGATGTGACAACCCGAGGGGTGATGGCACGTAGGACCGGGGTACGTTTCGATGGTACGGGTCCGATGCGCGGCGTAAGCGATTCGTGATGAGTTTATTTTCTACGTAGCAAAAGAGGTTTTGCCCCCACCATATTGTAATCGACAACTTAACCTATTGACTTGCATAAGGAATTCTTATGTATTGCTCTCCTTTCGCCCTATAAGACTGAGAACGTATTGACTGTTAGTTTTGTGTGAAGGATTTAAATGTTAGTTCAATTTTTTAAAATCTGCAATTTTTTCAAATGCACATTTCATATTTTATGGACGACAAAAATGAAAATCTGTACTGCGATTCGCTTACGACGCGTACGGGCCGTTGAGCGTGAACGCGGCCTTATTGTTAGCCTCAAACTTTGCAAGGTATATCTCGACAGACATTCCACAGGCCCTTATCGAATTAATTAGCTCAAAAATATAAAGACTGTGAGTGAGAATTTAAAGAGAATAATATCATAATGGAGAAAAATAATAAAATAAAAAGTATTTTCTGAGGCACCTTAACGACTTTACAAAAAAAATGTGTTTTATGGTGATTTAATGATAAGAACGCAATGTTTAACTCACTAGTATGTAAGGACAAATGCTTTATGTCACTGTGATAAGACAATATAACTGAGAGAATACACCATAGGCATTTATGAGAAGTTTAGAAAAAAAAAAGTATTGTCTTATGAAAAACGGAATGTTGTTACATTATGTACCTCTCAGTTCTGTTAATGTGACTGCTTCATTTCGTTTTTTTTTATTTCATTTTCTACGTCCACTTTAGAATATTACGACAAAAAATGATATAGTTATTCTCACAGTTAACTCACATACTTTTTACAAGTGTCTGTCCATTCGTGCGATTCATAAGGAAAATAATACCATCCACGGAGAATACCTAATGTTTTTCGTTCTCTAACAATAACGAATAAATGACTATTTTGTACAGTATAAGACTTAATGAAGCAGTTGACATTGTTTTCGTATGTTTTTTTAATAAAAAAGGAAAGTACAAAGCGTATGTGCAGAAGTTTCGCGGCTCGATACTGTGTTGGAGCGGCCGCGCGTGTGTGCGTGCGGCGCGCGCGTGTGTGTGCGCCGGCACCTGTTCACACATTGTGTATATTTGAATGAATCAAATTATAAGAGAATATGAATTTTAAACGCGTGTCTTTTATTTTCACTTGCTATTACAAATAATATTTAATAAAATAAAATAAATATTAATATTACCTTTTTAAATTTTTTTTCGAACAATGTGTAATGATTTTATTTGTAACTCTTATCTTTTGCAGTGTACTATTTTTTAAATTCAAAGTAAATGTTTTCTATCCCGTGTCCACTTAAGTATTGTAGGTACGTACTATCGCCTACAAGCCATGCATTTAATAACATTTATTCGCATATTATATTTATACCGACAGTTAAAAAGAATTAATTGACAAAAAAGACTCTCATTATAGTCCTAACAAATATACTTAATTTTTTTTGTCATTAACAGTGGTTAGAATTGCGGAGCAATTCTGAGCGTTATTATAAAACATCGATATATCACTTGTACCGGATTTATAAAATTCGTGACATCCATTTTGTAT